>JABYQR010000207.1:0-82181 GCA_022592445.1 Cytidiella melzeri | reverse complement strand
TCAATGGGAAAGTCGGATTCTATGTCCAGGCTAGGCCAACACGAGGTCAAGGACGAAGAAGATAATCTATCACGAATAGTCCTAGGACCAGAGGTCTTCCGAGCCGCTGCTTCTCAACGGGGGCAAGCTAGCGTACAACCAGACAGAGACCTGTTAAAACGTATCCGTGAATGTTCTCTGCGAGAGACTGAAGTGGCAGAAGCACTTGCCAAAGTCAAGAAACTCGGACCTCGTCTTCTTAGTCGGGGACTCGAAGAGTGGAACGTGGAGAACGGGCTGTTATTGTTCCGGGGAAAAGTTTATGTCCCTAAAGATGACGAAATCCGAAAGGAACTGGTTCGGAGACATCATGACTTACCCGCCGCCGGACATCCAGGCAGGTACAAGACACTGGAACTGCTATCTCGGAACTACTGGTGGCCCAGCATGACACGCTTTGTCAATGACTATGTAGACACATGTGACACCTGTCAAAGAACGAAGACATACCCCGCTCCACCACGCGGTCCACTCAATCCACTAGAGCCGCCCAATGCTCCATGGGAAAGCGTCACCACAGACTTTATTGTCAAGCTGCCGCCATGTAAAGGATACGATTCCATCACGGTTGCAGTTGATCGAACAACCGCGCAGGTGCACTGTTACCCATCACGGGAAAGCATGAAAACCCCCGAACACGTGCAGGATTATATTGCAAACGTGTTTCGACTCCATGGTGTACCTCGACAGATGATCTCAGACCGTGGATCAGTGTTCGCGTCCAAGTTCCTTCGTGCTATCTACGATGCACTCGGAGTAAAGTCGTCCATGTCCACCGCGTATCACCCTCAGACAGACGGCAAAACAGAACGTATGAACCAAGAGATAGAACAGTATCTCCGAGTGTTCTGCTCCTTCAGACAGGATGACTGGGTGGATTGGTTACCGATTGCGGAGTTTGCGCTTAATAGCCGAGTACACTCGTCCACTGGGAAGGCTCCCTTCGAACTGATCTATGGGTATTTACCGGAATTCCAGGTGCCTTTGAACCCAGTGTCCAATGTTCCCGCAGCAGACGAACGTCTTCGAGCATTACGAGAAGCCCAAGAAGATGCTAAAGCTGCACTACAACTTACGGCAGAACGCATGAAACGGTTCTACGATCATGGAGTTGCAAAAGCTCCGCAGTTTGAAGTTGGTGACAAAGTTTACGTGGAACGTGAAAAACATCCCAAGGAACAGCCGGTGGCAAAGCTAGCACCAAAACGAGATGGTCCCTATGAGATCTTAGAAAAGATTGGGGATTTGAATTACCGGGTTAAACTTACCATTCGGGACAAGCGTCACCCGGTGTTCCATGTGGATAGGTTGCGACCAGCCAAGACGGCAAGTTTGGTCCCTAACCGGGAATTTCCTGAACCTGAGCCGATTGTGGTAGACGAAGAAGAGGAGTACGAGGTAGAACAGATTCTTGATTCAAGGATCTTCGGGCGAAAGAAGGAGTTTCAGTACCGTGTTAAGTGGAAAGGATACCCAGAATCAGAAAATTCCTGGGAACCAGCCACCAACGTCACTCATGCCGATGAAGCCGTAAAGGATTTCCACAGACGACACCCAGGAGCTCCACGACCAATCGCTGCATCTCTATTCTTGGCAATGAATTTCCGACCAATTAATGAGAATTTTGAGAAGCTACCTTCAGAAACTCTACGACGCGTATCCTTGTGGGAAGACGGAAAAGACTCAACTCCTGCCTTCCGGAGAAAAGGCCTTTAGGAGGGGGGTAATGTCACGAACATGCACACTTTTTCCCTTTCTTTTCCTTTTAATTTCTTTATCTTATCTTATCGATGGTACATGGCTACTGCATGTGATCAAGTGCATGTGACAGACTGGTCACATGATCATAGAAGGTGCTGGAACACTGTGGAACATTGTAGAACATCGCACCATAGCACACCATACGTTCCCACGGCAGTGTTAGGAGTACAGACCCGGTACCAGGGGTCCTTGTCTGAGATGTATATAAACCCACCCTGTAGCTCCCTAAAGACCTCAGATTCTACCTCCTGGTCTTTAGGTGACGTTCACCTTGTACTAGTCTCACCACTGTGCTAATATATCCTGGTCTTTAGCTCATCGTTAGCTGCTCCCTCGTCGTTGTCTCTCCATCATCATCATCATCTTCCTTGTCGTCATCGTCCACGCGAGTCCGCTCGTCGTTCCTCCATCCCCGTCGTCACTTCCTCGCTCTTCATAGAGTTTGGTTGTGTTCTTGACACAAATACTAACTTGGTCTTTACTGGGCTAGCAACTTGCATAAAATCTGATAGCTGGTGAGAGCATTGTGCTTCACACCTGCCACCACCTCTTTGTCAACATCCACATTGTGTCCCTGTTTGCCACGTCGAGCCCTGTCTCCGTGACACATAACACAATGCTGTGCATCCCCTGGTCAGTGTTGCATCACCTGGTCACAATACTGGTACTTCCTTCAATGTAGGAGCTCACACAAGACTCCTGCCCAGGTACATGCTGTGTTCTGCCTGCTGTTGATTCACTGATTGCTTTGCCTCTGCTCGCTCGATTGGCCTGGTGCATTAGTTTTTGTGTCTACATTTGGACTTAGGACAAAGAAAGAAAGTTTTAGATGGTGTAACATAGATATATAAACAGTGTCACATTTAACTCTCTTCCATGAAATACAACCCCCCAGCATTTCCCCTTTGCTTTGTGCTTGCATCAAGACAGTCTCCTTGCATTCCTAATTTGTTGTGTTCGCTTTGTATGATCTCACTGTGTCTCTTCCCTGTGTTCATACCCTCTGCAACTGCATCTCAGCCACCAGCTTGCACTTGCTGTTACTGCCAGCCAATCTCAAACTCCGCCATAGTTTGTTGCCCTTTTTGTCTGCATTAGTCTCCAATCTGTTGCTATCTTGTGCAACCTGCAACTTCCCCTGTAGACCTGTCTTCCAAACCTTTCAAAGGTTCTTCTTCTAAATCACCCTCACCAGCATCCTCTGTTGCTTCTGTAGCAGCCTCGCTTGACAATTGCTCATACTGCGACACACAGAGCAATCACTCTGCACCATTGTGTTCCAGACCATTTGTTCCTCTTGACTGTGACTGCTTGCCCACACCACATCCCAACTGCTGGCTTTCTCCCAACTTTGTAGGCAATAATCATGTCAAGAACACAACCAAACTCTATGAAGAGCGAGGAAGTGACGATAGGGGAGAAGGAACGACGAGCAAACTTGCGTGGATGATGACAACAGGGGTAATGATGATGAGGAAAGGGGTAGAGACGACAACGAGGGAACAGCTGACAATGAGCTAAAGACCAGGTTTATATTAGTACAGGGAGGGACTAGGTACAAGGTGGACATCACCTAAAGACCAGAAGGTAGAATCTGAGGTCTTTAGGGAGCTACAGGGTGGGTTTATATACATCTCAGACAAGGACCCCTGGTACCGGGTCTGTACTCCTAACACTGCTGTGGGAACGTATGGTGTGCTATGGTGCAATGTTCTACAATGTTCCACAATGTTCCAACACCTTCTATGATCATGTGACCAGTCTGTCACATGCACTTGATCACATGCAGTAGCCATGTACCATTGATAAGATAAGATAAGGAAAATCAAAGGAAAAGAAAGGAAAAAGTGTGCATGCTCGTGACATTACCCCCCTCCTAAAGGTCTTTTCTCCGGAAGGCAGGAGTTGAGTCTTTTCCGTCTTCCCACAAGGATACGGGTCGTAGAGTTTCTGAAGGTAGCTTCTCAAAATTCTTGTTAATTGGTCGGAAATTCATTGCCAAGAATAGAGATGCAGCAATTGGTCGTGGAGCTCCTGGGTGTCGTCTGTGGAAATCCTTGACAGCTTCATTGGCATGAGTGACGTTGGTTGCTGGTTCCCAGGAATTTTCTGATTCTGGGTATCCTTTCCACTTGACACGGTACTGAAACTCCTTCTTTCGCCCCAAAGATCCTTGAGTCAAGAATTTGTTCTACTTCGTACTTTTCTTCTTTGTCGACCACAATCGGCTCTGGTTCAGGAAATTCCCAATTAGGGACCAAACTTGCCGTCTTGGCCGGTCGTAGCCTATCCACATGGAACACTGGGTGACGTTTGTCTCGATTGGTGAGTTTGACCCAATAATTCAGGTCCCCAATCTTTTCCAAGACTTCATAAGGACCATCTCGTTTTGATGCTAGTTTTGCCACCGGCTGTTCCTTTGAATGCTTCTCACGTTCCACGTAAACCTTATCACTGACTTTAAACTGCGGGGCCTTTGTAACTCCGTGATTGTAGAATTGTTTCATGCATTCTGCCGTGAGCTGTAGTGCAGCTTTGGCATCTTCTTGGGCTTCTCAGAGCGCTCAAAAACGTTCGTCTGCTGCAGGAACATTTGATACTGGGTTCAAAGGCACCTGGAACTCCGGTAGATACCCATATATCAGTTCAAAGGGAGCCTTCCCGGTGGACGAGTGTACTTGGCTATTAAGCGCAAACTCCGCAATTGGCAACCAGTCTACCCAGTCATCCTGTCTGAAGGAGCAGAACACTCGGAGATACTGTTCTATTTCTTGATTCATACGTTTGGTTTTACCATCTGTCTGTGGATGGTACGCAGTGGACATAGACGACTTTACTCCGAGTGCATCGTAGATAGCACGGAGAAACTTGGACGCGAACACCAATCCGCGGTCTGAGATCATTTGGCGAGGTACACCATGGAGTTGAAACACATTTGCAATATAATCCTGCACGTGTTCAGGAGTTTTCATGCTTTCCCGTGATGGATAGCAATGCACCTGCGCTGTTGTTCGATCAACTGCAACCGTGATAGAATTGTATCCTTTACATGGCGGTAACTTGACAATGAAGTCCGTGGTAACGCTTTCCCATGGAGCATTGGGTGGATCTAGTGGATTGAGTGGACCACGTGGTGGGGCGGGGTATGTCTTGGTTCTTTGACAGGTGTCACACGTGTCTACATAGTCATTGACAAAGCATGTCATGCTGGGCCACCAGTAGTTCCGAGAGAGTAGTTCCAGTGTTTTGTACCTGCCCGGATGTCCAGCGGCGGGTAAGTCGTGATGTCTCCGAACTAGTTCCTTTCGGATTTTGTCATCTTTAGGAACATAAACTTTTTCCCGGAACAATAACAGTCCATTCTCAATGTTCCACTCTTTGAGTCCCTGGCTAAGAAGGCAAGGTCCAAGTTTCTTGACTTTGGCAAGTGCTTCTGCCACCTCGGTCTCTCGAAGAGAACATTCACGGATACGTTTCAGCAGGTCTCTGTCTGGTTGTACGCTAGCTTTCCCCCGTTGAGAAGCAGCAGCTCGGAAGACCTCAGGTCCTAAAACTACTTGTGACAAGTTGTCTTCTTTGTCCTTGACCTCATGTTGGCCCAGCCAGGACATAGAATCCGACTTTCCCATTGACTTTCCGGGCTTCGGAATGATCTCGAAGTTGAAGCGTGAGAGGAACAATGACCAACGCACTTGAAAACGTGTCAAGTTGCGAGCTGTCTTCCAGTACTCGAGATTCTTGTGGTCAGAGAAGATAGGGAATTTCTCTGGTAGCCCTTCTAAATAATGACACCAGTCTTCAAGGGCTCGTACAATTGCCATAAGTTCTCGGTAGTAGATCTCATAGTTTTGTTCGGTCTCAGTCATGCCTTCAGACCGATAGGCTACTGGGTGCCACGTGCCGTCTTCGGCTTGTTGCTCCAACACCCCTCCCATTGCATATCCGGATGCATCCGTTTCCAAACGTGTGGGTCTATCAAAACTCCACATTGCCAACACTGGTGCTTCCACGAATCGTCGGCGGAGTTCATCAAACGCTGACTGCTCTTCAGGACCCCATTTCCAAGGGACCTTGCCCGTGAGACGGTCTAGGGGTTTACATATCTTCCCAAAGTCTTTGATGAACCTCCGGTAGAAATTTGCAAACCCACGGAATCGGCGGATGTCAGAGACGTTCTGTGGTACAGGCCATTCAGCCACTGCCTTTACTTTGACAGGGTCCATGTGTAACTGATTATGACCAATGATGACCCCAAGGTATTCCGTCTCTGATCTCTCAAACTTGCATTTCTCAGGTTTCAAGAATAGGTCATGTTGCCTAAGCCGTCTCAGAACTTCATGTACCACCTCGCGGTGCTCGGATATCTCCTTGGAATAGATAAGGATATCGTCCAAGTAGACCGTGACTTTGCCTTTGGCAATGAGGTTGGCAAAAATATCATTCATCATATTCTGGAACGTAGCCGGAGAGTTTGTGAGTCCAAAGAACATGACGGTTGGTTCGAAGAGTCCACGGTTGGTTACAAATGCTGCCTTGTGTTCATCACCCTCTTTGATGCGGACATTGTTATATCCACATCTGACATCTAGTTTGGTAAAGAACCTAGCGCCTCGCAGTCTATCCATGAGTTCGGAGATCAACGGCAATGGATATCTGGTTTTGATTGTGACTTTGTTTAACTTCCAGTAATCCTGCACTGGGCGTTGATACGCCCAGAAAACGGCTAGGCGCGGAGACACGGCAGCAGCCCGCCATTTGCGCGGCCTGCGTCTTCCTGAGCAGCAAATCCCTTCACTTTCCCAGCGTCGCGGGCACAAGGAGTTTGCCGAGGATCCGAGGACTTGGCAAGGAGCAGCAACGCGCCCAAAACATCTGAGGCCAAGCCTTTGCACCGAACTCTAACTCGCAGACACGCCCCTTTTGCATCGGAGCATGGGCCGGCCAGCCACCAAGTGTTTCGGACGCGGGTCGGACCAACGATAGAAGAAAATTGATTCGCAAACCCCGTTTCAGGAAGACTCCTATCACGCCACGCTGTGCAACTCTTGGACGGCGCCTCATCACCCATTCGCAACGGTTAGCACCCCTTCAGCGTAAGGGCGCGTGCCGCTTCTCCGCGTCAACCAACGCTGTGTCCTGCCGGGCATTGACTCGCTGGACATTTTGCCTCCGTGAACAGAAGTACTCTGCCACCATGTTTCCTCGCTCTCATGTTTGGGTTTAGGACAAAGAAGGAAAGGTTTAGGAGAGGGTCTTTAGGGTATATAAAAGGTGTTGCATGTATGGTGTAGAAAATCAATCAATCCCGACCCCAGTTCTCAGAGTTCATTTTACGCTTTGCACTCGCGTCGAGGGAGTCTCTTTGCACCAATAGCTGTAGTCTCTCCTGCATTGCCTCATTGCGTCTTTCTCCACGTTTATGTCCGCTGCGCCTACCATCGGCAACCCGCCTTGTGTTTGCCGTTATTGTCCCACAGTTCCCCACTTACCAGACGGCCGCTGCCCATACTGCCCACGCCGCGAGGTTCTTCGTCGCTACCCCATCATCCCCGCGCCCACGCCGCCGCCGGAACCCTCAGTAGTGCCTACAGTCTCCCCTGAGAGATCCACTCCTAAATCACCCTCACCAGCGTCGTCCATCGCATCTGTCGCGGACTCGCTTGACAACTGCTCCTATTGCGACACTCAGAGCAACCACCCAATTCCCCTGCGCTCAGGACCTTTCATCCCGCTCGACTGCAATTGCCCGCGCGCGCCGCATCCAGATTGTTGGCTGTCACCGGACTTTGAAGGCAAGGACCACGAGTGCGAACTAGTACAGTTCAATCTCACAAACTCTACCAACGTCGTCGTTCGCCACGCATTTGCTTGCAATACGCATCGCCGCTCGGGAGGTGTTGTTCTGCACTATCACCCCCGCGCGCAGTCTATCGAGTCAAATTGACTGCGACCTTATATAACCTTACGCTGCGTCTCGCGCTCCAATAGTTCATCTTTCCTTTGCGGCTCCTTTCGGTTTTGTTGCATTGCGTCTACTTCTTACCTGCGTTATTTAACTGCATTATTGCGTCTGTGTTTCACCTTCACTGCGTCGAGTTTACTGTGTTCACTTTCACTGCGCCCGCATTTTACAGCGACTACTTTCATCTTCATCAGCGACCGCGTTTTGTGTTTGAGATTTGTACTGCGCCTGCTTTTACCATCTGCGTCTTTCTGCGCGCCGCTTTTACTACAAGTCGCAACATCTCGCGCGCGTTTCGTTCGAGCCGCGCTACAACTCTTTTGCTTTCACCGCACTGACTATCCCTTTTGCCCGCGATACGCGTGGTAGTTTGCCCGCTTAGCTCCATTCACACAAAACCTATATCACAAACCTTGTCGCTCTTTACAGCACAGGTAAACTAGGACTCTAAGACCACCTTGCACACTTTCACACTTCTGCGCTCCCACAACCTTACACTTCTATTGCCACTTCGTGGTTGGTTGTGTTGTCTTTAGGGTTGTAATTAGTTTTGGAGTGTGACTCAGTGTTTCAGTGTAACTTTCCATTTTTTTTTCTTGACAAAGAAGAAGGGTGATGCCATTGGGGACTTCAACGGTCGAATGGACCCTTTTTCTAGGTTCTCTCGGATAAACTTGTCAAGCTCTTCTTGCTCAGGGTGGGACAGCGCATAAACTTTTGCATGGAATCCTTTTGCTTCTGGAATCAACTCAATTGCATGGTCATATGACTTGTGTTCTGGAAGTCGTTGAGATTCTGTCTCAGAGAAAATGTAAGCATGTCGTCAATATTGCTCAGGCACCATCTCCTCAAAGGTTTTCACCGGTTTCACCCGGTTCTCAACCTCCGCTAGCTCACTAGAGTACGTGTACCCTGCTAGAGTGAACAAATGTTCGCCTTCTTGTACCATAGGTGTAGGGCGTGTGCGTAGAATGCGTCGGGAAGTTCCTTTTCCACCGAGCTGAGTAGTGGCCTGTGCCTGTAACTCCGGGGATTCAGTTACATCCAAACTTCCTGAACCATCCGGGGTCTCCTCGAGGTCTTCCTCAGCCTCCTCTGTATCCACCGGCAAGTATGGAAGTTGTTCCACAACTTTCCGCAATCCTGGGGTCTTCTTCTTCTGTTTAGGCTCAGCTGTTCTCTTAGCTGCAGCCTCCTTTGCTTCCTTAACCCGTTCCCTGGGCTTACATGCATCAGGACATCCATCCATCCTGATGATGCCTTCGTACCAATCAATGGTGGGGTTGTGATACCGCAACCAATCAATTCCTATGATCACGTCTTCCGGCCCAATATCAGTGACCGTGAAGATGGTCCTTTCCTCGTGGTCTCCTATCCTCATATTGAGAATGGCAACCTCATCAATAGCCCCATCTCAATTTGGGGTTCCGTCTATGTTGTACACCGGAATGGGTTGTTTCAACTTCCGGGTCCTAATATGATGCTCTCAAACAAACCGTTTATGAATGAATAGTGTCAAGGCTCCACTATCAATCATAGCTGCGACTTCTTTAGATCTCCGCACTCCTGAGACTGTGATTGGTACATGAAAATGTTTGGATTCAGAGCCAGTCTCTAGTACATCAGATGCGAGTATGGAAAATCTATTAGTACATGGTAAACGTGGGGCGCGTGGTTGCGCAGCTCGAATCACGGCCCGTATCAAAAACCCTCCTCAAGTCTCTTTTTGAGGTTGGCATTCTCCGCCTTCAACTTTTCCAGCTCTCCAAGTATTGCGTTAAGGGTTACTTCTGACACCCCTGACGGAATGGGCTCTCCTGTTGCCTCCGGTTTCTTTCCTTCGACTTTAGATGTCAAGGCCTCTGCATTGGTAGCTGCTACACGTGGTCCACGAGGAGGTGGACGAGGAACTGCAGGCTTGGTGCACGTGCGCGTAATGTGACTGGGATCCGTTGTAAGTTCCTGGCAGTTATAACACCGCCAACCTTGTTGCATTTTGGAGGCGTCAACCTCCATAGGAACCGGACCGTTGGGAGTGCGAGGGACCGGAGTAAACCGGGGCTGAGATACGGTGGGCTTTGACGCAGTTGACAAAGGAGTAGAAGGCACTTTTCTCTCCGTTGTTTACCGTATGCGGGCATACGCGGCTGCCATCTTGAGAGATTTGTCAATCCACCCCTGATAGTTCGTTGGTGGAGCTTCAGCAGTTGCCAATCTACCATAGATGTACTCTGGGAGACCCTTGATGAAGCGGATCTCCTTGTCCTTGTCGCTTAATCCAGATGCGACCCACGTAGGATTGGAAGTCTGTGACATATGTTCCTACATCACGCGCATTCTTCTCCTTCTTCTCAGCTCCACAGAGCTTCTCCAATTCTCGGATGGCAGTATCTTTGGGCGTTGCATCGCCGAAATACTTTTTGAGTTCAGTTTTGAACTTAGCCCACGTGTCAAGATTGGCCGGCAAGTCACTGTTGTGGTCAGCCATGTGATCTGTGACTGGTATTGCCCATTGGGCAGCTTTCTCCGACAGACGGTAGATGGCCGTCAGGACCTTGGTTTTCTCGTCAGTGATACTGGCAGTCACCCAGTAAGCCTCACACTGGGACAGAAAACGTTCCAGGTCACGACCATGTTCGCCCTTGTATCTGTCGGGCTTGGAGTCATTGTTGTTGACCGTAACCTGCGGTCTGGGCATTGCTTGCGCGACTGCAGCTACAATGGCTGCAACCAGGGCGGGGTCTACTGCTGGGGTTGTCATTGTGACAGGTGCGGGATTGGTGGGGACGACTGTGGGTGCTTCAGGAGTTACCAGTGAGATTTCTGGTATGGTTTCAGGGATGACAGGAACAGGGGCAGCAGTGGTGGTTTCCAGTAAAACTGCTGTGACTAAACTGGTATCAAGTTCTGGAACTTCAACTTCTCCAGGAACTTCAACAATTGACGGTATTTGACTGTTATCGCAGGGTACATATCCAGAGTATCGTTGTCCTTCTCTGAAATGACGGGATACTACAAACTTTTGATTTTGATTTGGACACGGCTGTTGTTTGCAGACTTCAATATACGCGTGGTCTTCTTTGTTATCGTGACAATCCTTAACATTGTCGGGATCAAAGACGTGGAATAGATTATCGCACTCAATGATGACTATCTATTACAAGGGAAGTTTTTCGAAGTATCCTCTGTCTGCTACAAATGCAACTCTACTGGTAACTTCTGTCAACCTCTTGCGTAATTGCGTGAAGTTGATCTGCCCTATTGACTGCAAGCCCCAGTTCAGTGCTTTGAGCTGGGCAGGCATGCGCGTGGAGAGTACTTCCTCCGTGTGCTGGATGAGGTGCAGAAGTTTATCGTTGAGGAGCAATATTGCCTGGGTCTGCAAATCGTTCCGGTCGCAAGTGAGTTCGATCAGAATCTTGAGGTGTCTGGTAGTGGCTTCAATCTTTGGCTTGAGGATGCCGACTTGGTCCTTGATGGAAAACTTGTGGAAATTGAGTGTCACAGGTTTTTGTGCGTCTGGGCGAGGTGGCGGGGGTGCCTGGGAGACGCGATCCTTGAGAGACGGTTTCTCAATTCGCTCCGTGAGGGTTTGCGCACGTTCTGTGTGTGCACGTTCCTTGATGGACTCGTTGTCACGAGCAAACTTTTCGTGGTCGAAGGCAGGAAGCCTGGTGCCCAGGGGATGGTAGTGAGAGCGGCGTGAGACGTAGGAGACGATGGCTTTGAGGTCCTTTTCTGTGTAGAGACGAGGACGTCCTTGCTCGCGTAGTTCTTGATGAGCCTCAAAGAAGGACTTGGGTATGCAGCGACAAATGTGTACGTCCTTGGGCACTACAACCACAAAATGAGATGTAAGATCAGAGGTTCGGGCCAATACAACGTACTGGTAAACCGGGGGGACTAAACTTCTATAAACCTTTGGGGAAAGGGAAGTGTGCGGTTGTGCGACGTCCAGGCGAGCGTACGGAGATTCTACCTAATGTCAAGAACACAACCAAACTCTATGAAGAGCGAGGAAGTGACAATAGGGGAGAAGGAACGACGAGCGAACTTGCGTGGACGATGACAACAGGGGTAATGATGATGAGGAAAGGGGTAGAGACGACAACGAGGGAACAGCTGACAATGAGCTAAAGACCAGGTTTATATTAGTACAGGGAGGGACTAGGTACAAGGTGGACGTCACCTAAAGACCAGGAGGTAGAATCTGAGGTCTTTAGGGAGCTACAGGGTGGGTTTATATACATCTCAGACAAGGACCCCTGGTACCGGGTCTGTACTCCTAACACTGCTGTGGGAACGTATGGTGTGCTATGGTGCAATGTTCTACAATGTTCCACAATGTTCCAACACCTTCTATGATCATGTGACCAGTCTGTCACATGCACTTGATCACATGCAGTAGCCATGTACCATCGATAAGATAAGATAAGGAAAATAAAAGGAAAAGAAAGGAAAAAGTGTGCATGCTCGTGACAAATCACAAGTGCAAACTTGTGCAATTTAATCTCACTGGCACCCCCAATGTTGTTGTCAGACACACCTTTGTGTGCAACACCCGCCACTGATCTCATTGTGTTTGCAACCCATCCACTGACTCCAACCTCTGCCAACCTCTGCACTTCCACTGCAACATCACCACATTAACTCTCACCTTGTGCCTACTGTCAAAGTCCATATCTTCTCATGCTGTACACATACCAATGGTAATTGAGTACAAGCAGGCATACAAACAGTGCCCTACCACCTTACTTGGATGCACATTGCATCACACATTTTTCATATAGCTACCCCTTTGTGTTTCATTTGATCTCTCTGCATTTTTTGTAATGGTCTTGGACCATGCTACATAATATGAATACTATTTGGGTAAATTGCAGGAGCAGGGCTACAAGTGAATATGTTACTGATAGAAGATTAAATAAGTCATATATAGCCAAAATTAGTTAATTGAACCAGTGACTTTGTTACCAGAAAGAGCCTCAGTAAACAACCTGGTTTCTGATAAGAACTTTTTTAATTGATCTGGTCATGCATATCTACTGTAGTAAGGGCATTTGCTATTGGTGACACCTATGATAAGCAACTGAATCGGGGGCAAAGTGACTGTACTACAATTGATAAGTTTAATTGCAGGAAAAGGAGCCATACATTGATGAAGGTAGTCACCAATGGTAGCAAGGGGCTTCATATATCTCACCATTAATTCTGTGCAGTGTTTACTGCTGATGCAACAATCACTTGTGGTGCTCACCAAAATTCACTGCTGATCACAGAAAATTACTTGCCTCAAGAATTGAAGGGCTTGAGGGGGTCTCATTAGATTGACTCCCAGAACATGTTACATGTTGTCCTGTTGATATCTGAACTGCCACAGGCTGTGTTCTGATTTTAACTTTTGCTTAAAGAGCAACTAATGGTTGTCAAACATTGTGGAACAATCAGATGCAGTGCTCTCTGCTGATGCAACAACGTCCTGTTGATGTCTGAACTGCCTCACACCCATTGGGACTACTACAGGCTGTGTGCTGATTGTAACTCCTGATGGAAGAGCAACTAGTAATTGTGAAACTTTGTGTAACAATCAGATGCAGTGCTTGCTGCTGATGCAACCCTGTCTGTTTTTACAAACAGGTGTTACACCCTGTTATTTTTCTTCACTTCTTCAATTATCCTGATAACTAGTTGTCTTCTTTACACTTGCCTTAACAATTCAACTCGTCTCTCATCTATCATTCCTTGCTCCTCATTGCCTCTGTTCAACACAGACCATTATGTCATTGGTTCCCTTCTTGTTTCCATTCAAACCTCGGACCTAACTCCGATTGGTTACCATTGCCTTGGTTCCACCCTCAGCCTCTCCATACCTTCGTTACCATTTCATTGGGTCCAATTCCGTCTATCCCCTGTTCCAGATTCAACCCTTTTCTATTGTTCTTTGGCTCATGATCCTTCTTTCTATTGTCCTTTGCTCCCACACCTTGATGGTCTTTTCTCCCATTGGCTTGCTAAAGTAGCTATTGTTCTCTGTTCACCCCTCCGTCCCTCTGATGGGTAATCAATACATCGGACTGGTCCAGAAGTAGTTAGGCCAACATGTATAAATAGCCACTAGACATGGGGCTAGAACCTCAGTCTATCCACTTTGTATCAATATTCCTTCTATTAATCAATTATATGTCTGCCATTGTGCTCGACAGCGACTGCGCGGCCTGGATCATCATTTGACCTTGTGTGTAGCTACACCCAGGGGTTCTGACTTGACAACTTGTCTCTTGACAATAGTCGGTCTTAACACCTGTTGATGTCTGAACTGCCTCATCCCCTTTGAACTGCTACAGGCTGTGTTCAGATTGTAGTTGCTGCTTAGAGAGCAACAAATGGTTGTCAAACTAACAAAGTGGAAGTGGTGTGCGAGGGGTAGAGGCTGTTAAGATTTGAAGATGAGTCTTATTATTATTGCTGCTTCACCAGCTCTGCTCATATACATGTCTGTATCTACTTATGTAAGCAACTACCATACAATGTCTACTTCAGCTATTCTACTGTATTACTTAGTGCATGACTCAGTGTATTACTAGGCTCAGCACTTGTACCAGAGGCGAACATATTGAGTAAATGACTCATGCTAGTACTTGGCCTCAGACGTACACTTCAGGCGTCCTCTGCAGTTGTACTACTTGATTTCCATGTCATTTCATATGCTACTAAAACACAGGTGTATATATATGTGCAGTACTCCTATAATCACTGCAGGCAAAGGCCAATTTCACATGGTGTGAAATTAATGTGAGAGTTATTTAATATGTTGAAAATCCTGTGAATATCTGGTTATGTTTGGGGGTTAGATTAATATACAATCAAAGACATTTTTGTGATTTTTCTGAAAGATTTTAAGCCTATCTACTGGCAGCCTTTCCGCGCTCCAAAAATCTGTGTGAATATTGATTTTTGAGCAGATTTCCAACTTAACTAACATTGTAAAAAAAAATAGATTTCCCACATGTGTTGGGTGATGGCAAACATAACGTGGCAAACAACTTTCCAGAACTTTTCGGTAGCACGTGCATGCAACGAGGTAGGCCGCCAGAAATTCTACCAGCCCTTTCCTTTTCTGAATTTTTTCATGCACTTTTCCCACACCACGCCAAATCCGTGGAAGGCATCTTTTCCACTTGGTTTTCTGAGCCTTGAAAGGTAAACCTTTCGTTGTTCTTTTTGAAACAACTACCACTTAAAAAACAGAAATTCCTGCCCCTGAAAAGGTACAGAATTTGTATAGCATTATCTTGTATTCTCAAACATTAAGAAACCATCCCAAGCACAAAATTGCTTATGGATTATCTGCTGATAGTTAACATTCATGTGGGTAATCATGCAGATTTCAAGACGTGTGTGTTTGAAAGTTACGAGTGTAGGGGATGACTTGAAAGGTCAACTAACTCTGTGAGTAAGCGTCTTATTATTTCTCTGCTCTCTAGGAGCGGTATATATACATGTCTGTAACTAGATTACTAATGCTACAGTAATGTCATATGAGTAAGGATTGGTAATGCACAGTTTTGCTTGCTAATACTACTGAATAGAGAATGTAAGCGATGACTGAGCAACCTACATAACTGAATGGTGCTGACTGAGCCTTTAGTAAGCTCAATACATTTGGTATATGAAATATGAGTCATGCAGAAGCCTCATTGGACTTCTGCTATTCAGTCATGGAAACTACTGGAACATGATGCAATAAGATGCAAGTATTGCATTGTGTGTGGCCATTATGATGATGGAATCACATGCTATGTACTATCTGATCTAATCTATCTACATATCTAATCTACATTGTCCATAGATCTGATTTCCAATGATCAGTGATATAATCTCGCCTTGACAGTGTGAAATCAGTGTTTGCCCCTAGTGAGTGCTATCCTACTTTGTCTACGCAACCCATATTCTTGCCAGCTAAGGCTCGTGTTGCCTGTGGAAGGGATGACAACACAGACTATATCAATTCAACAACACCACCACCACAAACAAGGAGGTCTGGGTAATGGACAAGGTGTTGTTTTTGCAGGGTTTTGATGCGCGCACGGGAGGGGGGGCTCGAAACAAAGGAACACAATGTTATTTAATAGCTACGCAAATACAAGGGTTTTTATATTATTTTGGAAAAACGGATAAGTCAAAATAGGAACGTTGAAGCGAGTAATCCGCGTGGAATGACGGAAAGGCGGGCGGCGGGAACAAGCGGATACAAACAAGAATGATGCGGAAAACCTAAAATAACAACACTTCCCCTCAACAAGCAGAGCGTGAGAATAAACGCGAGTTGCCTAGAAGGTATACTCTGGCGCGTCGGTGTGAGTGTGCGAACCAATCGTAACAAGGGGGTCCGTAGCGACCATTGAATAAGCTGCCGGCGGAGTCGCCAAATTGGACTGAGCGGCGGGCTTGTCCTGTTCTTCGCATTCGGATCTGATGTGGCCTTCCTTGCCACACTTGTGACAAATAACTCCAGTGCGAAAACACTGTTTCTTTGGCACAACGTGAGTGGCTGCAAAAGCCTGGGCAGAGCCGCGGGACTTGCGCCAAGATTCCTCCTGCACGATACGACCAATAAGGCTGGCAGAAGTGAGATCACCATCAGCAGCGGTGACGGAAACAAATGTGTCCCAAGATTCCGGTAACGCCGATAAAATGCACATCGCGAGATCGTTATTGCCCAATGCGGTAGCGGTTCCCCAAACCATATTATATTCAATCCAGAGATGCTTAATGTCTTGGATCTTCACCGTGAGATCCTCTGTCTCATCGATGCGGTAACTAAAAAGTTTTTGTCGGATAACAACGCGGGCAACACTGCCCTGAGTAGCAAAAACGTTGGCCAAGGCATCAAAAGCCTCTTTCGAAGTTTTGGCGGCCATCACATGCATCATGATATTGTTGTTGATGCGGAGACAGATTGTGGTAAGCGTCTTCTGATCTTTGGCTTCCCATTCGCTAGTGTCTCCTTGCCTGGGCTTCTCCACAGTTCCGCTGACATGCCCCCATAGATCCAATTCTCGGAGGATGTTGCTAAGCTGGATTCGCCATGTGAGGTAATTCTCTGGTCCAGCGAGAGGGATGATCCGATACGCAGATGATGTCGAAGTAGGGACAGGGGTGGCAACTTCTTCAGCCATAATGAATAAGATTTGATATCAATACGGTGGCCTAAGAGCATAATGCTGACGTAATGTCGCCCGAGTAAGAAATGGTTCGGCCTAAGGGCGCAATGCCGAGCTAGTGTCGCCGCGAGTGTCACAGATTTTCAATGTTTCTACAAGACTTGCCTTACCAGGCAACGGTATTATTGAGAATATTTAAGCGCTTGTCAAGCGCTTATCCAGCGCTTATCCGGTGTCTATTTAGGCGCTTATCCAGCACTTATCTGGCGCTTATCAGGCGCTTATTCCGGCGCTTATTCTCAGTGCCTATCAATTGATGCGCTGATGCGCTCCTTTCCTTATATGTGTATCACATGATAGAACTCTCTGGAACCTTGTGGAACATGCTGGAACTATGATGTCATAGTATAGAACATTCCATTAGATGATGTCATAGCTCTTAGAACCTTCTGGAAAAGTCTAGCCTTGGCTTAGAACAAGCTAGAACAAGTCTAGCCTTGGGACTGGGTCATGGGGTCAGGTCATGGGGACAATTGCTATTGGTTGATTATTGAAGTGGCACCACTAGGGCATAGGGCATGCTTAGTAAGGTAGATTACTTCGCTTACTCATGTAGTTATTAGGGGTCTTAGGGTAGTACCTGGGGTCCTCCCCTTCATGTATATATAAAGACACTCCTGAGGGCATATCCCCTCAGTCTTATCCACTCTGTTGAACCAGGACTACTCAGTACCCACCAGTACTTTGCTCACCACCACTCTAACTCTCTATCTCACACTATCTCCCCAAGTTTATCAACTTATCTGGTGAGTAGTAACCTTAACTGTTACAGCAAGATGAAAATCGAGAGGGTGTGCGCCTAGAGCGCAGGGCTCATAACCTGTTGTTTTCGCAGGGTTTTGATGCGCGCACGGGAGGGGGCTCGAAATAAGGGAACACAATGTTATTGAACAAGGAGGTCTGGGTGATGGACAAGGCACTTGTACTGAGTGTGTTGAAACTTTGCAAACTTTGGACCTGGTAGCGGCAGAGTGTCAGGTGGTCCCGGTTGGAGCGTAAAGCAGTGAAGTATATACGTTCTGTGATCTCTTAACCAATATCCTTATCCTATAGCAATATAACATCTGTGAAATCAGACCTTTATGTCCCCTCCCGCTCTCCAGCCAGCTAAAGATCTGCTCTCTGCCCGCATAAATCCGGCTCCTCGACTTGTCGCCACTACCGCTGCCTCGTTTCAGCGAACGCAGACCAATGAGAGCTCCGTTGAGTTACCTGAGGGCTGCCCAAAGACAGCTGGCCACATCCGATCCTACCAAGTTCTTGAAGAAGCTCGAGAGGCCGCTTCACAAGATCCAGAACTACGGTATTCCTCGTTTGTTGCCCGAACGCGGATGGAAGCGGAAATTTATCGACGTGCAAAGCTGATAGCAAGGTTCTATCAAGAGGACTGCGCCGAGGCGTTTCTGCTTGGAATCAACACCGGATTGATCACTGCAACAGGCTCCGGTAAGACAGAAGCCTTTCTGCTTCCGCTGCTTGCAGACCCCGAGGAGACCAGCAAGATCCTCATCATATCCACGCTGAATGCACTGGAAGTCGATCAGGTAAGTCGTTTCCAATGTAAAAGTGAATGACCTACTCATGAGATCACTATATGCACATGTTCGTTGCGGTAGGCCAAGCGGTTTAATAAATTCGCCATTGCTGCCGAGGCCGTTAACGGAGAGACGTACAACGATGAGCTTCACAAGGTATGAGGATTTGCATATAACGTTGATTTTGACTCATCCGCGCACAATTTTTGCAGAGACTTGAGAGCAATCGAATTCGCGCTATCATTACTTCGCCTGAGATGGTATTTAAGCACCCCCGATTTTCGCAGTTGATGCGAAGCGCGAAATGGACCAAGAACCTCATAGGCACCGTAATCGACGAGGCACATTGCATGCTGGAGTGGGGGAAAGAATTCAGGAGAGATTTTGACGATGTGGAGAAAACGTGCTCGTACATGTCACGCAAGCCAATACTCTTCTGCACTGCCACACTTACCCCTTCCATGCTTGACGACCTATTGGTTAAGCTTGGGTTTCCACGGGAGAAGAAATTTATCCTTAACCTTGGAAACGAACGCCACAATGTTACGCCCGTTGTTTGTCGATTGAAAAGCCCTAAGGACTTCGGTGCGCTGGACCATCTTCTCGACGAGGCTTTCAAAGATCCACCCCAGCCATTAATCCCTACGCTGATATACTCAATGATCTGGCTCTACCTTATACGCAAGCTACCCTTCGACTCACCGTATCGTGATGAGATAGACTTTCTTATGGCAACTCGTGATGACACCGTGAAGACGCTCGTGCTCGAAAAATTCCTTCGTGGCTTCATCAAGATTCTAGCTGCCACCGAGTCCGCGGGCATGGTACGTCGCTAACCACAACGGCAGTTTGAGTGAGACTAACCAATTTGATGCCATTGACAGGGCATCGATGTTCCGGGAATGCCTCGCGTGTATCAGTTTGGCATCCCTTGTACTCTTGTAGAGTGGCAGCAGCATGCCGGCCGTGCATGCCGTAGCGGCGAAGACGCCTACGCTGTACTACTCGTAGAGCCATCCCTCTTCCAGGTTGTCCAACGTTCCAAACGCAACGCACCTGCGAAGGGGAAAGGGACAGCAAAAGCGTCTGCGACTATCACGCAAGGCACCATCAAGGAGGAGGAAGCTGACATAATCTTGTCACCGCAATTCAAACGCAAACTCGGCCAGGCGAGAGAAGGAGAAGTACCTGAAGAGCAGGAA
The DNA here is from genome assembly GCA_022592445.1 of Cytidiella melzeri. Taxonomy (NCBI): domain Eukaryota; kingdom Fungi; phylum Basidiomycota; class Agaricomycetes; order Polyporales; family Irpicaceae; genus Cytidiella; species Cytidiella melzeri. The sequence goes on along the minus strand of JABYQR010000207.1, from coordinate 62,458 downwards.
CATACCGACAGGGAAGCAAATGAGGTGGTACAACGAGATACAATTGCTGCTGACGACAGCGTTGCCGAGCAAGCTCTTGTTGACGGAGAAGATGTTCAATATCGCAAGAAGGTCGAGGGGGGGATGCGAGATTTTGCTATCACGGAGGAATGCAGACGTGAGATCACCATCAAACATTTCAATGGTCACCCCCCATGCGAGGTAAGTGGGTTCTTGCGGTTGAGCTGTTGGTCTCATTGGGCAATTTCTGTAGATTGCACAGTCTCGTGTTGCAACAACTGTCTCCTGGCAAAAGGAAGAAACCCCGCGAACCCACTGACTCTAACAGACCATGACATCTTGCTACTCAAAGTCATCAGTCACCTTAACCTGCGGCTGCACGACGTTCAGATTCTGCCTCCCCTTGACCCCGGGTACTTCTCCAGTCAAGACAAGAGGCGTACTGTTCCTGAGCGACTTGCTGCAGTGAAGATGGCGCTACTGGATCTGCGGGTGAAGTTCCGGCGCAACATCTACTAGGACTCCATGTTTCCGTCTACTACTCTTCTCCCTGATGCTGTTATCACAACTCTGGCTTCTCAGGCTAAGATCAAAACTATGGACGACTTGAGACTAGCTTTGCCGGGCTGGATATTTGCTGAGGATCTGGGCCCCCTTGCGCTTGCGACTGTCAGCGAAACGGACACAGCTTGGCTCTGCGCGCATAACTCTGACGTACAGGATAAATCAACAACTCGGAAACAAAAAACTGCTGCGAGAAAGCCTGATACCGATGAAAACAACTGCCAGAAACGTGCCCTGGTACGTCGCAGTACGCAGTCAGCAAAGGTTGCTGCAAAACGAGCGAAGGACAAGCAGACGTGGATCGCATACGAGGAGGAAAACGGACATGTGAAAGCGCAGCCAGCAACTCTGCATACCTGTCCTCCAACGCCTTTACAGTCTTCAACGCCCATTCCTCCATTTCCGTCTGGATACTACAGCATGCCGTCGACTATGCCATCGACGCCAGGATTTCAAACCCCTGCAGCAACACCTACTTTTGCAAGCCACATGACAACTCCTTCAGCACCTCTATATTACCCTTGCACGCCTTCAACACCTACAGCATCCGGATCGCAGTACTACCCCATGTCGTCTCTTACTCCATCAATCCCTTCTGTGCATGAGCCTCCGAGTCAGTTTTTGCATGGTTCTTCTGCCTACGTTTATCCCACACCGCCGATTACGCCAATTGCCTCTTCTTCACGTGTTGTGCTTGACAATATGTCGAGTCAGTGTTATGTATGGAAATTGAACCCGAAATAACTGCATGTCATCAGTAGACTACAAAGAGTTTTATACATTTTATGTTGACAACTCTACATCCATGAGCTCATCCGCAGGCAATCTAGAACAGCTCTCTCTCTCTACGCGCAACTCCTCAAGACGTTGAAGGATGGTTTCGACACTCTCAAAGTTCTCGTCGGTTGACTTTTCCGTGACACGTCCTTCTGCCCATCGTTTGATCATAGCCTGTAGAGTGTCAGGGTTGCAGCCAAGTGCGAAGAAGTCCTTCACTTTCTCGTCAGATGTGAGATGGCGACCAGGCTTATAGATGTGTGCCTTTCCATCATGGTACTTTCCCTGCAGGTTCACCACGTCGTGGTCCGGAGAGGTATGAGATTTGCCGCGACGGAAGTGGTTGAAGTCCTTCTCGATGTGATCTTTGACCTTGCATAACGTCGGAATTGCAGCAGAGATCTTCTTGATGTACTCCCACGTTGCGTAAGGGCCATGAACAGCAAATATTACCTGTATGATGTGTGACTCGAACGTCTTCATCAAAACAAAAAAATGTACCTTGATATCCCGTATATTGTGCTCTTGCACCATGTCGAATGCTAGAAAGCCGTTCTTGTGACCAGTTGTATTTGCCAGCCAGCAGTAGCGGATTACAAATGATCTAAACGTTTAGCATCTCGCATTCAGCGTCTGCAAGCAGATACCAGCAAAGACGTACTTTAGATCATCCGGCCACTCACGCCATAGGCCTTGCATGAGTTCCAGCATCTCGTGAGCGTAATTATGGCTCCCACCGCCATGAAAACGGAACAGAAGACGGGGGAGTAGGAGTTCCATGCGGCCTACATCACCAGTTTTCATTGTGTCGTCGAGGTCAAGATAGTTGAGCAAATCTCGGCAGAACTGGACGCTCGTGTCTAGTAGGTCGTCTTGCTGGGCACAAGGGCGCGCGCGAAGCACTTCAAGGGCCGCGGTCGAGGCGTAGTCTTCAAAGATCTTCTGAGCAATCGCGTCGAGTGCTTGGGGTGTTTGTGTCTGTAACTCAGCAAGATCCGCAGTGTTCCCAACAACTGCCCATAGGTCGCGAAATCGTGCCTCTGCTATGTGCTTTAGTGCGTCACGGAAGCTGTAATGGAAGTTTCCCTGCACTGAGGTTGAATTGAGACCTTTGCGTTTCATGTTCTCGAATGCGTGCTTCAGGCCAAAACTGTCGCTCGTGCCGAGGTATTGCTTGTGAATCGAGGACTCTTCAGCGATCTGCGCATGAAACCACCCAAAGATCTCGAATATCTGCTCGAACCTCTGAACAAAGTTCATGTCGAAACTGCGGTCCTTCTTGAGACATCGGATGCGAATGACCGTCAGCTGGTCGCCGATCCAGACGAGGAGTCTCTTCGACTGCCGCGCAGCCTCACCATCAAGCTGTAACTGGTGGAGCCACTCTTGAAGCACCTTTCGGTTGCCATCCTGCGAGGCCTCCTCCATGTGGACAGTATCAAGCATGAACTGGACGGTCGCATGCTCACGGCCAGTAGGCAGCTGCTGGACAGAAGGTGGACGAAGAAAGAGTGGGTGATCACGGTACTCCCAAGTTGCGAACGAGGGATGCATGAGGAGGACTCGCTTGATGAAGAATACGGCATTTTCACAAAGACGGGACGCTGCAGCAGCTTCGTGTTTAAAGATGTCGAGAGCAGTGATGGGGTTGCGGCATCCTATTGCACGTTTCTGCATGTACGTGAGGCGATCGGGAGGGGTAGCGTTAGGATCCCTGATGATGTAGATGGTGGCGGCAGTGCCGCTATCGAAATGTGATTTGTGGTTTGCGCGCATCTCGTAAACCTTGAAAGCAAGGTTGAGGTTGTCATGCCCACCAAAAATGATGTAACGCACGATGTCTTCAAGCATCTGACGTCAGTTGTCCTCAGCGAGCTGCTCAATACCGATGTAGACCCACTTCTGGCTCATGGTGAAGCCGAAGAGGTGAGTTGTGTCGTTCGCCTTTGCCGCAAGGCCACATGCTTTCAAGTAGATGCTAAGGACCTTCTGATAGAGACACCGCTTCTGCGAACGGCTGTACTGCAACATTGCCCCAATAATGAAGATGCGCTAACGAACATGTTAGCTTAATCAATCAATTCCAAGAACGAACACGCACCGGCTCATGGTCCTTGTACGTGTTCCGTTTGAGCTGAATCGGCGTACACGCGAGCGCATGCATCAGCTCCCAATAGGTTGGCATCAGGGCCTTCATCTTGACAATGTCGTCCTTGAGGCTAGTCCCGAGGAGGTTTTCCTCGGACATGTGCTCGGGCGGCGACTCGAGATGGGGAGAGAAGATTCACATCTCACAATTGAGGCGCGCCGTAACGTTGTCCAAGGCCCACCTGTCCATGGTATCTCTAGCTCCGCGGGTGCTGATACCTTGTTTGTGTAAGCGCGGCGGTTTGTGCCAGTGCTTCAGGATGCCTGGCAGTTGCTCACAGTGCATCAGAGCGGTGCGAGCATATCTAAATCATTATCAGTACACCTCACATCTCGACACATCTTTCAAGGATTCTACTCACCTAATGACTGACTGCTCGCGTGTCATATGCCCAGGTATGTCGAGATTCCAGCTGAGGTAATGGAGAAAGGTGGCAGTGTCCATCTGGAGACTTGCCATGTAGTCAATAATGTCTACCATCTTCGTCGCAATCGTCGCGTCGTCTAAGGTACTAAGATGCTTCGAGAATGCTCTTGTACGCGCGAGAGGGCTGCGAGGATTGTTGAGAGAAGCTTCGATGCGTGCCGCCTCTTCGTCTGAAGTGGGGTCCAACTCTTGTGGGTGTCGTTCATTGTCGTTGTCGTCGAGAACGTCAAGCGATGGCAGAGGCATTGAGAGCTTGTGCGAGGAGGTCGCACGAGGGAACAAGTCGTGAGTTATAACCGAACGCTCGATGGATTGATGGTGATCACAGTATCTAATCTACATGCTGATAAAACGGCGCCTAGATCTAACAGGCTTCCAAGTGCGTGGAAAAGTGTCACGTGCGATTGAGCGGTACCCCTCTCATACGAAATGCACCAGACGTTTAGGCTTGCGTTCTCTTTGTCTTTTTGGAACTCCGCAAGCCTAAAAACGGAAGGAGCGCGGCGACTTCCGTGGCGTCTGGTTCGAGACTAAGCACTGGATGCAAATACAGTGCCTTCCTTTTGTAGCACACGCTGCGATCACCGGCGTTCTCCGTGTGATCTGAAAGCTACGAGCCACGGTCCGTGCGCAAACGACGTAGCGAACCATGTCAGGCGACAGCGACCAAGTCATCGACGAGAAGCCCTTGCTTCAAGCAGAGAGCTCGTCCGATGCTCTAGGGCTGCAGGAGGGCTCGCCAGAGGTTCCAGCATCCCCCACAGCCCAGAAGCCAGGACCCAAGGCAGACACACCCATGCACGAAATGTCCTTCCACGACGAGGACGATCTTGCTAATCGACCGCTAGACGTCTCAGATGCGCTAGGATACCTCGATCGTGTCAAGGCGCAGTTTGTGGAGCAGTCAGAGGTCTACAATCATTTTCTGGACATTATGAAGGACTTCAAAAGTCAGATGTGAGTCCTGTTCTTTGTTCAATTTTTGGGCCTCAATGGCTCACATCACCAACTACCTTTGACAGCATTGATACTCCCGGTGTTATTGACCGCGTCTCTTCGCTGTTCCGCGGCCACCCCATACTCATCCAGGGATTTAACACATTTTTACCGGCCGGGTATCGTATTGACTGTGTATGGGATGACGACGGGGACTACATTACCGTCACAACGCCGTCGGGAATTAGGAGGCAAGCCATTGGGGAGCCGTTGTCAATGGCAGAGCCGATGCAGCAACTCGGCGCTCCGAATCTCATGTACACGCAGCGGCGGGCAGGAGAAGAACCTAGCAAGCATCAGCTGGACGATGCGCTGTCTTACGTGCACAAGGTCAAGTCGAGGTACAAGGACAGCCAGCCAGCAAAGTACGCAAAATTTCTGAAGATCCTGAATCCTATACCGACCGCTTCGTCCGTATTGACAGAGGTGAGTGCCAAACGTACCTCAGTTTGCATGCATGGATTTTTAGCAACTCAGGCTGTTCAGGAGGACGTTTTGGCAGAAGTATCCAAGCTCTTCAAAGACGATGAGGAAATTGTCACTGGTTTTCGTCAGTTTCTACTCGACAGACACGCGCAGCACCAGATGACGGAGTTGGTGGACGCTTATCAGAGCACTGATGCCAAGCACAGTACTAGGAGAAAGGGGGATACTGGCGGGAGTACAGCTGCACCGACGTCCAGGAACGGTGTCGCATCTTCTGTTCCCCAAAAGCGCAAGAGGAAGGCTGTTGCGGAACGAGAGAGAGAATATGAGCGGGAAAGGGAGAAGCACAAGGAGATAGCCCCGAAGCCAGGGTCAAGCAAGGTGCGCATCTCTCATTCCTGTGGGCGCTCGGTTGCAGCCAATGATAACTTTTAGCCTGCGAAGAGGACAAGGCAACAGCATGCATCCAGTGAAGCTCCCTCTCCTTCCCTTTCACAGTTCCACGCCATTCCCCATTCGCCACGACGTCAGGCAGCAGCTCACCAACCGGGAAATATGTCACTGTCATCATCCCACCACGCTCTTTCACAGCGACCGGATGACTCGCAATTCTTCGATCGTGTCAAGCGTGCCTTAAATAATCGAGAGACGTACAACGAGTTTCTCAAGGTTGTGAATCTGTTTACGCAGGATATCATCGATACAGCGAGGTTGATTCGTGAGAGCCACATGTATCTGGGAGAAGGGGAGCTCATGGCTCAATTCAAGGACATCCTCGGGTGGGACGAAAGAAGAGAGCGGTACGCTGGAGCTGAGGATGTGTGGACAAGACCAACTGGAGTCCTCGATCGGCCGAGCAGGAACCAGCTCAATATGCGTCATGGTAGCTACCGTAAGCTACCTGCAAACGTGAGAATACTTTGTTTTTTAAATATGCATCCCTATCGTCTGCTAATCATTCACTCAGGAGATGGGCGTGGTTTGCTCTGGTCGCGACGAGATGTGTAAATCTGTTCTGAATGATGAATGGGTCTCTCAGCCGACATTCCACAGTGAGGAGGCAGGTTTCTTGGCTCACAAGAAGAACGCATATGAAGAAGCGCTGCACAGGAGCGAGGAGGAGCGGCACGAATACGATTTCCACATTGAGGCCATACATCGTACCATACAAATGCTCGAGCCGTTCAACAACAAGATCAACCAACTGAATCACGAGGATAAGGCGGGCTACAAGTTCAAACCAAATCTTGTTCAAGCCATCAAGAGCATTCACCTACGTGTCATCAAGAAAGTGTACGGCAAGGAAGCTGGTATGGAGGTGTTCCTAGCTATGCAGGAAGTGCCGGTCGTCGCCATTCCTCTTGTGTTGGCGCGCCTGAAGCAGAAGCACGAAGAGTGGAAGCGTGCGCAGAGAGAGTGGAACAAGGTATGGAAGGAGGTTGACGCGAGGAACTATTACAAGTCTCTTGATCATCTGGGTATCACGTTCAAGGCGGCGGACAAGAAGGCTATCACTCCGAAAACGTTCGTCAGTCAGATTGAAGCGGCCAGAGATGAGCAGATGGCGAAACGCGCTGCGCTTATAGATCCTTTGTTCGCTCGCACGAGGCCGAGGCATCAGCTGGAGTACGTGATTGACGACACGGGTGTGCTGCAGGATAGCCTGAAGTTGGTATGCTCCTTCTTGGACCGAACGCAGCTTGCGTTGGCAGACCGGAAGAAGATCGAGACATTCCTGCGAACGTTTGTGCCGTTATTCTTCATGCTCGACTCTGTCGCGTTCAACGGCGCTTTTGTGCCTCGGAATGAGAGCGACCAAGATCATAGCGAGGCCGACAATGTGGTGGAAGACGTCGAAGTTGTGCAAGTCAATGGTACCCGTGGTGCGCGATTGTCTAAGAAGACGGGGACTGCGTCAGGGGGTGATTTGCGGAAACGTCTGCTGAAGAGCGAACAAGCAAAGTCGAGCAGGCGGACTCGCGCGCAAGATGTTGGTTCCCCTTCGTCGTCACGGCCGACCTCTCCACGAGGGGACTCTTCTGCCCTGCCTGAAATCATGCAAATGGATAACGAGCGTGATATTTCTACGAACATCAGTTTGGAAGTTACCTCCGGTCCAAGTAGTCCTGTCGACCAGAAACCTGGTCGAAAAGGGACATTTTTCACAAATACGCCCTTTTACGTATTGTTCCGATTGCTAGAGGTATGTTTCTCGATCATACATATGCATATCATCTGCTGACGTTATGTGCAGTTGCTGTACTCCCGATTATCCTTGTTCAAAGCAGTCGCTGCTCGGCTAGCTACAGAGCCTCCTCCGGTTCACAAGGTCGACGCGCTCACGGCGAGTCTTGGGATTCTGACTGACATCGCCAAGCTTGGCGACCGTAGAGCTGATGCTATACATTTCTACGAGCTCTTGCTCGGGTCCTGCGAGAAACTTTTCGACAATGAGGTAGAGCAGCACGTTTTTGAAGATCAGATGCGATATATGTTTGGCATAGAGGTGAGAGGCAGTCTTTGCTTGCTGCTTCTGAGTTAATCATCACGACAGCACTCATATAAGATATTCACCATAGACAAGCTTGTTGGCGCCATTGTCAAACAGGTTTGCTGGATATCTCATCCAAGATCTTATGCATGTTGATTGTCATCCGCCAGGTTCAAACAATCCTGGCAGATGTCAGAAGCCAGGATCTTTTTGATCTGCTGCGCAAGGAGCGCGAGCTGATCTCTCCGTCGACTCAAGATCTCATCAACTGCCGCAAGCATACTGAACGCATCCTTGGACCAGATGAGAACCTATTTAGGCTGGTTTGGGTGAGTGGAGTTGAGTTTTTCTTTGTGAAGGGGGTTTCACGCAGTTCATTGGTAGTTCCCCGAGTCAAAAACGGTCACAATTCAATTATTTGGGAAGGACGACTCTCGACTCGATGATTCAGAAGCTTTGACAGATCGATGGCAAGCTTACGTCGGCTCGTATGTTTCGGTACGTTTCTCATTCCTTCGGCTATTCAAAACGCATTCATCACGGCACTCTTAGCCTGTTGATACTGTGGGCTTGTCGACGTTGCCGCGGAGTCCCTTTTTGCGGAGGTTAGTGATGCTCGAAGTCACTCGTACAGGCACTAATTTTTTCTCCTTTGGGTCGTTAGAACTTTGCGACCGCCTTCTGACGAGGATGACGCCGAGTTGAAATCCGGAGGATCTTTGGCCATGCGGGTCTGCATGAGGACCTACAAGCTTTTCTACGTATCGGACACGGAAGAGATTATATGGAGGTCTACTTCCCGGCAAGAGGTTGAAAAGGCTACTCGCAATCTCGGACTGCATAACTCGAGGAAGAGAGCGTGGTTGCCTGAGCTACCGAACAGAGTCTATTCGGAGTGGAAGGCGGAAAGTCCTGATCCTCCCAAGGCTGCCCCTGCGTCAAGTTGATATCGGTGCTTGACATGTTACTGTCGTATTTGCTGTGTTTTTGCTTGTTGTATGACAACGTCAATATTACTGTAATAGGATGGATTATAGCCGTTGTAAGCTCGCACTAAACCGCCAAGCTCGCGCCTCCTTTGCTGGCACGTCCTGCTTGCGACCGACTGGCTGGCGAATCTACTATGGACCAGTGACCGCTGAGATTCTTTGAACGATGTGTGGAGGAGCGCCTAAATCCGACTACGTTCGTGTTTGGCACCACCACTATTACACTTCCTCAAAGCGCATCGTCCCAACTGGCGAGTACTTCACATCTGACGACAAATACGGTTATTCCGCTTCTTCTTAAACGGGCCGAGGGTGTGTTGATCTCTGCTGAAGGTACAGAGGTGTCGTTCTTCCCTGGCGTATTCTTTGACAATTCATCTTGGCAGCTTTGAGCACGTACCTTTCGCCACGAGATGGACTCCTCTGGTCGTCGGGACTGTCTCCATGAGCTAGACATGGAGCTACGCTCTTCGGAGGACAGCAGAAATGCCGCACTGAAGCATTTCGCCGAACTGGACGATCTCATTCGCTTAGTGCACCCGAAAAAGGCTTCTCTTGCACCGGCCAACACCCTGCCTGACGAGATCCTGGCCATGGTTCTCGAAGAGGCATGCGTCCACAATTTCTCTTTCTGCTGTCACTACGGCGAGTACAAAATGGAGCAGTCGGTCATTATATCCCACGTTTCTCGTCGCTGGAGAAACCTTGCCCTCGCTCTGCCGCAAATTTGGCAGTGCATACATATTACAGACCTTGGTCCTTCGCAATACGACAAAGTCGTCGAACTGTTCCTGGCCAGGTCCAGAGAGGCACCCCTCTCCATCGTTGTCTTTGATCATTCCAAGTCGTACGCCGGCGACGTGGAACATGAAGAACTGGCGTTGCGGGTCGTAAACCGCTGTTGGGCTCTGCTATGCACAGCTGCTCCGCGATGGACGTTTGGCTCGTTCTGGTGGAACAATCGCGATGTGATGAAGAAGCTGCTACAAGCCGAAATATCTTGCGTACAGCTGCCAAACCTTCGGTCTCTACAATTTAATTTTGAGCCCTTCAATGGTGATGATTACTGGCCAGCTAACGCCGGCCAATGCTGGAATGCTGTACATCTGACGCATCTCCTAGTCTCCCGCACCTTTCTACCACTTTCATCGCCGTCGTTATCGAACGTTGTCGTTCTTTCGATTCGAAGACACAACATCGGCATCGGCTTCCTCGCTGACATATCAAACGCAGCTCCCCGGCTCACGACGCTCATTCTCTACGAGGTCGTAGTCGAGGGAGATGGAGGCGACGAGCCCCGCATGTTGTTTCCATTTCTCCGCCGCCTGGCGTTATCGTGCTACTTCAACGACACAGGCCTCTCTTGCTTTGAGGCTCCTTTACTCGAGATGCTGTGGCTAGACACGCTTAGTTTTGGAAATGCTTTCTTCGACACTATACGAATCCTACCTTCACCGAACTATACTGCTCCGATAGCACATTTGATGCAAGCAGACCACACTTCACATCGACCGTGACTACCCTGGACATAACAGGCGATGCAGCGAGCGACTCGGGCTATTTACAAGCACTGATGCCTACGCAAGACAGTCTATTGCTGCCAAACTTGCATACATTGGCTGTTTCCGACCTAGATGGCGCTGCGCTATCTCTGCTGTTGGATTGTGCAAGGGTGAGAGTGGAAACGCGACATCCGCTTCGTACAATCCGCATACATGCGTCGGATACGTCGCTCAATCCTCCGGACAACCTTCTCGTTGCGTTCAAGGTGCTTGGCGTGTATGTCCAGCGTCAGGGCGCTAAATCCAACCCGCTTGGCTTCGCAGATCGGTTTGGAGCCCTTTATGCGAGAGACTTGCTGTCTCTCATTTCCATTGACTAAAGCTTCCCCTCTCGGTACGTAGGCCAACAACGGATAGCGACACCACTACTAATTGGAGGGCGTTGTAGGACTCGAATTGCGGTTAGTGAGGTCCCTGGAATGTACACCGCGCTCACGCAGAGATCTCTCAACAAGATCTCCGAAAGGAATGGCTCAACATTGGACTTCATGACTCGAGGAAGAGAGTGGTTGCTTGGGTTCCCTCAAACACTCTTTTCGGAACGGGAGGGTTATTAGTATCGGTGCTTGTTACTACTGCCGTATCTACTGTGTTCTTGCTTGTTACGTGACGCCAATACCATTGACTGAGATCCTTTGGGACATGCTGTCGAACTATAGAATTGACCACGCCTATAGTACTGTAGTACAGTACCAATCCGCTGCATATTAAGCGCCTTCACTTCAGCCCCGAACCGCCACTACCCTTCCTCACGCCCACTACCTCAACTGCACAGTACGTCGTATCTTGCGGCAAGTACGGCTGATTCCTGTCTGGATATACGAACCGAGGGCTCTTGGGTGTGCTGATCTTGACCAAAGGTATCGAGCTGTCTTTCTTCCCCCTGCCGCATTCTTTGACTTCGCCTAGGCGGTTTTGCAGTGGGTATGCATCATATGCCACGACATGGACTCCTCTAGACGTCAGCAGTGTCTTGATGAGCTAGACATGGAGCTACGCTCTTTGGAGGACAGTAGGAATGCTGCATCAAAGCACCTCGCCGAACTGGACGATGACATTCGCTTGGTGCACCTGAAAAAGGCTTCTCTTGCACCGGTCAACACCCTGCCTGACGAACTTCTGGCTCTGATTCTGGAAGAGGCATGCATCCACAATTTCTCTCTCTGCTGCCACTACCGCAAATACAAGGTGGAGCAGTCAATCATTGTATCCCACGTTTCTCGTCGTTGGAGAGATCTTGCTCTCGCTATGCCGAAAATTTGGCAGTGCATACATCTCACAAGCCCAGGTCCTCCACTCTATGACAACGTCATTAAATTGTACCTTGCTAGGTCTGGACAGGCACCTCTTTCCATCGTCGTCGCAGATGATACTTTTGATGGCGACTTTGAAGAACCGTCGGTGCAGCCGTGGCTTGAACAAGACCGGTCAATGAGACGCTGTTGGGCTCTGCTTTGCACAGCAGGTCCGCGATGGACGTTATGTGCGCTCTTCTGGAATAGTCACGATGTGATGGAGCTGCTGGAAGCAGAAGTCTCTTGCGTACAACTTCCCAATCTTCGGTCTCTTCAGTTCAATTTTCAAGCCTATGAAATGTGGCCAGCTGACCTTCGTCAACTTGAAGATTGGAAGACTGTGCATTTGACACATCTCCTGGTCTCGCACGCCTTTCTACCATTTTCATCGCCGTTGTTATCGCACGTTGTCGTTCTATCGATTCGGGAGCTCGACCTCGAGGTGGATTTTCTCGCTGGCTTATCAAGCGCAGCTCCTCGACTCACAACGCTCATTCTCCGCGATCTCACGGTAGAAGCAGAAGAAAACAACGAGCCCCGCTTAGTGTTCCCATCTCTCCGCCGCCTCGCAGTATCGGGCTCCTGCATTGATACAGGCCTCTCCTGCTTCGAGGCTCCTTTGCTCGAAATGCTCTGGCTAGACAGGCTTGGTTCCGAGCCTGTTCCTTTTAAACTCATTCGAGGCCCTCGCTTCGCTGAAATATACGTCTCTCACTGCGAATTTGACGCTTGCAGACCCTACTTCTCATCGACCGTGACAACCTTGGACGTAACAGGCAGTGCTACGATCGACTCGGCCTATATACGAGCACTTATGCCTACGCAAGACAGTCTACTGCTGCCAAACTTGCATACGTTGATCGTTTCCGACCTAGATGGCGCGGCCCTATCTCTGCTCTTAGATTGTGTGAGGGCGAGAGCAGACATGAAAAAGCCGCTCCGTACTATCGGAATGCATGCGTTGACTATGTCGTCAAATCCCCCGGATGACTTTCTCGCTGCACTGAAGATGCTCGGCGTGGATGTTCAGCAATGGGCCACTGTCTTCGAACCGCTGGGCTCAGCAGATCAGTTTGGAGCTCTTTTTCCGACCGACTTGCCCTCTCTAATTCCCACCGAATAGACTCTCATCCCCAGGCTTCTGGTCACCTGGTGCGTCGGCAAACGACGGGCGGACGGCGGTACTTATCAAAGCTTTGCAGGACGATGGCTGTTACGGCGCATTGGTTGTATACGATGTGCCTTACGCAAATTCATTGCATCATTGCCCATAGACTCGTCAGCCAGTCCGGGCGTAGCAGAACGCGCCAACGAGACAAGCAAAGGAGGCGGAACCAGAGCGGCTGGGAACGAGTTTCAATTGCTCATTCAGCTACCGCTGCTTTCAGGCTAAGTACGTATAGTTTGCAAGCAAATATTGCTTATCGGCACCCGCTTATATAAGCGACATAACGATTATTAATACGACAAAGAAGGATTATTAGAGTTGTCATTCTTACTTTTGTTTACCTTGATCTAACACATCAGTTATCTTCCTAAGGAGGATAACAAAGCGCGTTTCATCATTTAATACCTACTTCAACTCTCCGATACACTTCAACCAGATTGCAGTCACACGGCCAAATTCCCGGCTCCCCCGACTCTGCGCGCCAGCGCCGTCGCCGTCGCCCACGTTCCCCCCGACATTGCACACTTCCAATAACTTATTCCCTCTGGACTCTGCTCTTTACCTCGTCTTATGGCTCGTAACCAACATGCCGGTCCTTCTACTCTGCGAAATCGCAACCGTGTCACCAATAAAACCCGCTTGAAGGTGATCAAGGAGAGCATTGATGCCGACCCGATTGTCCTCGATGAGGACGAGGAGAAAGCGAGGGTCGTGTCTACTGCAGGTGTGGATGCTGAGGATGCGAATGTAAGTGATTCTCGTATGTCTTCCTCGCTATGAGCGACGTTGTTGAGGACGTGTGTGTGGCCCTTGCTGATTGGACGAAACCGTGGGAAACCAATTCCATGGAATGCTGACCAACCATTTCCTTCTTAGGAGCATCATCTGCAAGCCGTACTCTCGGCAGCGGCCACACGGCACTATACCTCGTCGCGCTCGACAAGAGGGGCGGAAAAGGAACCAGCACCCGCAGCGTATATACCGACTCCAGATAGCACCGGTAAAGTCGACAACTATGAAGAACTTTACGCACCAAACAAATGGAGAGACCCTGTCACCTACGTGAAGTCCTCCGATTCTGTAGAAGAATCTACGTCCTTTGCCCTCTCGAACGGGTTTATCTACTATATGGACGAGCGCGACAAGGAATGGTTGGACAAGAATAACGAGGAGGCTCGAGGGGAAGGTCCAAGCAAGCGTGTGTCTCGCAAGGGCAAAGAGTCGGAGACTATTTCGATGTCCGAGGACGAATTCGAGTTGGTTATGGCTATGTTTGAGAAGATCACCCATGAGAAAGTGGAGTTCTTGCATCACGTGCGTTGAGTCCACTGTGAATAAAACAGGATTCCATGCTCATATCGCATTTCGTGTAGAACTTTCGGGATGTCCCACCGTTCACTCTCTATGAAGAGACCTTTGCCTTGCCACTACCACGGACGACTTTCGCATTGTTCGAGGCACCCAGCTGGATTCCAGTGCCAACGCAGCTCCTACGACTTGCTCGGATTGTGTATCCACACTGGAGTGTTCGCAGAACTGATCGTGATGGCCATCCTATTATACCCGCTGTAAACGTGAGCGACATCTATGTTTCCACTAGTAATGATGAATTTGCTGATGTGCTTGTATGTAGTTAGACGAGTCAGATACAAAGAATGAGTCCTATATCTGTTTCAGGAGACGGGAAAGCAAAGCTGTTCGGAAGACTCGCGCTCAGCAGGCCACATTCTCAGACAAGATGATTCGTCTGCAGTCCGAGCTGACGACAGCAATGGAACTTGCGAAGGGCGTATGTCAGCGAGAAGCACTCAAGCGACACGCTGCTCTAGAAGGGAAGGGCATGTGGGAACGTCGTTTTGCGATGGTCGATGTAAAACGGAAATGTCCAATGCTCGGCACCAAGGAAGACGATGAACTTTTCCAGGACAGGGAACGCGTTCCGAAGAAAATCAAAGCAGACACTCCTGGGTAAGCACTATGTCTCGTTTATTCTCGTCTCCTCTGATAATTTCACTAGCCGCATACCGATCAAACTTCGCACAACTCGAGAATCCGGAGATTATGGGTCACCGGTGACGACAGAACCGGTGATGAAACCGAAGGATCGTACGGCTATGATTCAGGCGCAAATCGACGAGGACATGGCGAAACGCAAGGATCATCGCTGGGAAGACGTGGCAGACGTGAGTTCTTTGAGTCTTGTACTCTTTGACGTACTAACGACAAGGACTTGCAGAATCCCTATCAACCCTTACCGCAACCTTATCCTTCGCGTCAGTTCAAGTACATCTCTCCCGCTCGTGGGAACAGTGCAGAGACGGTTGCATCGGTGGCCCCAGAACGAAGTCGTGCCTGTCGACTACGTTTGGGTCGTGGTGGAAGGCGACATCTTGACCGACGGCTTCCTGGCCTGCGTCGTTTACCTCCACGCCGTACTCGTTCATCTGACACTGAAGCCGATGACACCTCTGATTTGGAACGTCAGTGGCGGTACGACGAAGACGACGAGCCTATTGTTGGACCTAATGGGCCTGAGGAGCACGACCGCGTGCTGGTTGATGACCATGCTGCTAGGTATGTTTTGTGTGATCCTACTCTTACTCTTGATGCTGACTTGATGTAGATATGCCACGTACTCGTATACTCTACTCACAGAAGAGGATCAAGTGACAATGGTGCCGGATCCCACGATGACCATCTACGGACCAGACGGACGACTGCAGCCACATACTACATTCCGTCCTACCCCTTCACAGCTTGCGCCTCGCATGCCAAGGCTTGCTCCACCGCCTGGTGTCGTCGCGCGCCACTCTGGAAGTGTTACACCGCAGATGTCCGTCTCTGGTAGTAGTCCGGCTCAGCAGCAGCAGCAGAGACCTATGCCGCCACCACACGCAGTGCTTCAAGCGCGCTCGTCGTCTATAGGCGCTGCAAGGTCGTCGTCTACGCCGACAGTCCCCCCTATGCAGTCTAATGCGACTCCGCCTCAGTCGCAGTCTTCTCCAGCAACGGCCAATGGGAATGGGCATCATGGACAAATCAACGGAGACCAAGAAGTGAAACCACCAGCCGCTGCCACAGTCGCACCTATGATTCATTCTCAGTCGGAAGCGGCTCAAAGTGATTCGCAGGTTGTCAGCACATCATCTGTTTCTCCTATGCGCCCGAAATCCCAAACACCAACTATGACTGCCATCCCCAACGGGTTCACGATACCTGCCGTCAATAGCTACTCTACACACATGGCTAACGGCGCATCGTTCCCTGCTGTGCGGCCAAATGGCATGAGCCAACATCTTCTCAAGTCGGCGTTTGCGTCATTAACCCCGGGGGTCGACAACTCTTTGCAAATGAACGGCACACACATATCAATGCGATCCCCTGCGAATTCGTATGCTGGCCATGCCCTTGCATCCGTGCCGTATCCATCCAATCAAATTGCCGTTCGACAGATGCAATGGATAACTAGCCAGCAGCGTACATCTAGTGTGAACCTCGCAGACGCTACCAATATGGACGCTGGTGTTGCACTTTCGTCGCCGGTCCCGGGGGCTCCGTCACGGACACCCTCAATCAATGGGACACGGTCACTTCCTATGAGTCGAAGAGTGTCATCACCCGCACTTGCTCAAGCTATGGCTGCTGGGCAAGGGCGTGCATCCCCCGTTAACGCCCGCCTCCCTCCACACTCGCCTAACCTCCTCAGCACAGGCTTAGTGGGTACACAACCCCAGCAATCCCCACCAAGACCGCCGTCACATATGCCCTCTCCATCTATGCAGGCGAGACAGATAGTCGGAAGTTCTGGATTCTAGTCTATCCCCCGTAGTACTCATGTCGTTTAAGCACCTTTACTCCGTTGATATGTCCTTGACTAATATCATTCCAATACAAGTTTTACATTCTTTTGAGCTTCAGCGTGCCTACCAATGCTATAGGTGCGCTCGATATACTTTTCTTGCCAGATCTGCAACAGACAAGATATCCTACCGTTTTTACAATTAGGTATCACAATCGGGTATCTATTAACTACGGCCCAGTGGCCGTCTAACATTACATAGGCATTCAAGAGAGGATATACGCCACACAACTACATAAATACCATCATACACACATTCTTTCTCTTGGACGCTGGAACTTCAAGGCCAGAGCCCCCAACCAATGACCTCAAACACAACCGGTATCACGCCAGTAGCCAAAATGCCAATGCCGCAGTAGACAAACACCTTGGTCAACACTATCACAATTTCAAGTCAGTCACAGACCCGTCCGTAATAAACTTTTGTGTCCACTTACCATCTGCGTCGTAGTGCGACACGCCCGGCTCTTTTCTCCCACCCAGCTCGGAGTCTACGCCTGTCACTCCTAGACCAACGCGGTCGTTGAATTGCGGCTTTTCAGATTCGGCCTTGCTGCTGCTGCTGCGTCCGGTAGCACGCTGCTTCATTTGTGCTTGTCCTTGCGAAGACTCGTTGATACGTGCTGTACTGACACCGTCTGCCTCGAGCGTGATCATTCCAGGAAGGTCGAGCACGGAGGGGAACGCGCGCAGACCCTTATCGGTAGGAACGTTGGTGTAGTCTGTCGCAGGCGTGTAGAACCGTCTATGCGGGAGGGTGAACAGCTGCGCGAGGAACCGGAAAGTCGGAGGGAGGATGTGATGGCACATGAATTTTGCGAAGATGCGCCATGCGAAAATGACAAGGATGCCTAAGATGAGGATTGCTCGGTAATTTTTCTTCATGTTGTAGCTGTAGAGTATATACGCACCGATGACCATTTTGGCGACGGCGATAGACCACCATGTCCACATCTCCAGTACCGTGCCAATTGCTTTGCCCTGCATGGTGCTGACAAAAAATGTGTCGTCAAAGCCATAGCGACTCGTGTACCATCTCGTCAGCCAGTGGCCCATGACGACCGACATGAATGCAATGGCATCTTCGAAGCATGGGCAATCATCAACAGGTTCCGGGTGACGATGTACCATCAACAAAACGAACGGTATGACCGTTGCAGGCACTGTGTATCAATAATATTAGAGGCTGAAACATGTAACATGGAACAGGAATGACATACCAATCCACCCAGCGGTTATTAGCCATTGATCCACTGCGTCGCCGCACAGCTCAAACAGCCCCCATATCCCGACCCCTATCAATACTCCGATTGTGCAATCCGTGAAGGAGTGCATGCCAGTGTATAATCGGCCATAGACAATGGAGAACGTGTAAAAAAGAAGAATCATGCAGCCAAGGTAGTAGGTAGTCTGTGAAATCATCATTTGTGGGAGGACTTCCTGGATAGAATGTGTTGCGTTCTGGAGAACAGATTCGGACAGTGTGACGGTCACTGGCGTTGTGTGCAGTCTGCGCAGGACGGTGAAGAAATAGAGCGCCATAGAGACGCTGTTTGTGCAGTGAGTCGACGGGAAGCCATACTCGAGGTGGTGGCTGCCAATCGCTGAAACCTATCAGCCTAGACTTTTCGACGACAAGCGAAGTAACTCACTAAGCCTAGTGACAGGCGGCGAAAATGGACGTGGAGAACACACTGAATCTTTGACGAACGAGGTTACGTACACGCCCAGTGAGAGCACGATGATTAACCTATTTCATGGATGTTAGTGGGCTAGGAATCAAACGAAATTCAATCCATCGCGTACCCGCGAGTGATTTCTACGTATCCAAAAAAGCAGAACGCGGGCAGCATAGTCATGAAGAAGGTATGCGTGCCTAGTGAGGATGTATTTACGAAATACCTATCTAAGAATGGTGTGCGGATGCGTTCCTAAGCGAAGATATTGTCAGCACCCTGAGCAGCCGATAGTCAATGTTCTACTCACTTGCATGTTCGCAATCACATTCGATTCCCAGTCGAGACTACTTTTGACAAGCCTCCTGATCCCCGCTCGCCACCAGCTCAATGTCCGGTTGTACACTTCGTCGGGTAGAATGCCTATTGCAGTGACCTGTATATCGTCGCTTCCACCGTAAGATTCCATTTTCGGGTTTTCTGGGGTTATAGGTAGGTCTGCCGTCGATGGTGTTTTGGAATCCAGCGAGAAAGTTGAAGAGTCTTGGGAATGCATCTGGAGAGGGGACTGCCGCAAAGGAGAGCTATGGAACGTGTGGGAGTCCCATGACATGGGTTGTTTGGGAGAGCTATAGGTCATTAGAATCGTGCGTGGTTGTTGTTAAGGTTACAGCTGGTCATGAAAAGGTCGTGGCAGATGGTGGTAATGGTTCACGAGTTCCCAACGTTCAATGTTCAGCGTCGCGTGTCTTACCGGGATCGCATCACATCAACATCACGCACTACTACTTAGTAGTACGTTTTCTGACTAACGCGGCTATCCGGCTGACGCTGCACAAACGACTGGACTATTTGAGAGAAAGGTATGCTTTCAAAGGAGTAAGAAAATCGGTTCCATTGGTGACTCTACGATTACGACAAAGTGAAACAGAAATGCGGAGTTCCCTTTGTCCGGACGCCCGCGTGGATGAGAGCACTGAACTACAGGAGAATTTCGTGAGCAAATGTGAAAACCAAAAGGAACAAATTCAAGAAGCCTCAGACATATTAGTTGTCCTTCATGCGAGTCGGACATATGCTTGTATATTATATTGGAACATCGTGGGAGGGTGGGTGGAAGAAATGGAGGTATGAACCGTAATGCTGCTCACCTACTGACTGATCAACGTCGTGCACTTTGAGGACTATACGGGAGACGTCAGCGATGCACGAGCTACGCGTCGTTCAAACCAGCAAGTCGCCTTCAGGGGGTGGTGAGTGCCAGCTTGAAGCTCATAGAATCGAGCATATAGCCCGTCACCCGCTAGATATTCTCATCGTAGGGCGTGCGTCGTGCTGATTGAGAGCAGCCACACGTGCACGACATGAGCTACCCACCAGCAATTTTCGATATACAATTAACCTAAATAGCAAAAATGTGAGCGGGAGCTACTGGGTAGAGATGAGAACAGTGGCTCCGTTGGTGATGCATGTTAAGTGAGTACGCTCATATTGAGGTCGCTAACTCGGATGTTTATGGAAGAAACTATCTTCATGGCCATTGCACTAAGAGAATCGACGCTCACCTTGCGTACAAAGCACGCCTTCGTGGTGGATATCCATGGTCAGTTGGGCGTTGTGTTCAAAAGTTCGACAAAAAATATGCTTGCGTCGGGGTGCGAATATTCTGGCGGAGATCGCAAGCTGTACAGTCTCGCCATAAAATAATCTTCGTCGACTCCCTCGTCATGCGCAACATCACCCACGTCGTCAATGCAATTTCTGAGGTGAGCACCGGTTTGACACTTACGGCAACGAACACCTTTGTGTTCTTTATGATGAAGCCTATCATTCAGTTCTGCTTCCGAAAGAGAGAGCAATCTCCTTGTGGAGAACGTCTATACCAAAACTCTCAATCCTGAAACTTCACTTGGATCATACCTTCAATGCTTCATGAGCTGACACAATCCTGTTTGTATAGGTGCTAGCTTACTGGCGGTACTCAGGTGGATGAAATGCAGAGGTGAGCCACACAGCCTGACTTTTGCTGGCACGACGAAACCAAGTTCATCCATTCGTTGAATGCCCCGTTGTGCGTCTCAACTCAGTCTGCCTTTGCTCGCGAAGGTAGCGTCCATGCTGATCGTCTTGATTTGTATGGGTCAGGCTGGAGTGGGGCTTTGCATGGCGGGGGAAAAGAAAATACCGGCTTCTCTGACCTAATTACCTCTCGACGCTGTAGTTTTATTGCTCACAACCACGCCCGTAGATCCATGGATTGTTGGACCTGTGTGTTCCTCTAGCTTATGGGTGTGTATCTACTTTGTTTGAATCTCAAAGGTCAAAGCCATATGCTAGGCGTGAAGCCATCATGTCCAAATCTGTTGCTGCTGAAATTCCGCGTAAGCCTTCGGATGGCTACCATAGGCAGCAAGTATATGCATGCATAGATCCATTGTCTATCAGGATTTATTCTTACTTTGCCTTATAGTATCAGTGTACTAAGTCCATGGACTTGGAGGCTACTACTACAGCAATCTGACGGCGTGGTGTTATAACACCCGCGCTGCAAGTCTCACGATATGAGTACTAGCAGTCACCATAGTAAAAGGTGAGCTGGTGCTTCGTGAGTCTGTTCGTCTTAACCGAATACTACAGCACTCGGGTCCGATCTGCGGTGGTTGGGCCTCAGAGCCTTGCGCATTTCTTTTAGCGTACCTTTCGTTATCATGGACTGCTGCATTTGGTACGCGCAACGCAGCCATTCCGAGTCACTTTAACTGAGAGACCAAGTGGCAAAAACAACGCATTAGCGCCGAAGAGCACATCCGCTCGTCTACGAGGGTTTGCTCCATTATTGCCATGGGTGCGTCCAGCATATCTACCGGTCCGTCTGTAATCTTCCACTTCTGTTTTGCGCTCATCATCTAATCTCAGCAGAGCCACTGCGTCGTCCGAGGCTACTCTACACTAGCTTGCGGCGTATCAGAAGTTTTCGGATCGGATTGTAGGCACACTGCACATACGTCGTGGGAATCTGCTCTGCGTCATGTACGAATCGCCGCCTACTGCACAGTAGCGAAAATACCGCTGTTTGTCCAAGCTATCCTGAGCGATATCAATACCAGCCTATAAAGCCCCAACATGTTTATCTGGCTTCTCCTGTTCTCTCCCTCGCTTTCCCTGGAGCAGATTCCGAGTCGTACACCATGGCCAACCCAGCTTCGAAGAATGGCTACGATGTTCAGATTCGGTCCGTCTGGACATGTTCCTCGGCGAGCCAACTTGTTAAGGCTAACCCAAGACTTGTGCAGGTATCGCACGCTCTCCATTCATGTCGAGAACACCAAGGACGAAAAGGTATTCCTATCGAGGGGAAAGAAAGACGTCGCTACCGACCCCGCCACAGCGATAAGGAACATTGATGTCCATCAGCTCAACGTTGACGAAGTTTACCGCCGCTATTCTATCGCTCCGCAAGTCGGCCTCGAAGCCTCGTCTGTAGCGCGTAAGGCAAAGCTCGGGAAGAACATCATCTCTTCTCCCCCGACACACTATTGGAAAAAGATAGCCAACTATGTCTTTGGCGGGTTCAACTTCTTGATGTGGATTGCGTTCATCCTTACTGTGGTAAGCTGAAAGCCTTCGGCTTTCCTTGCTACGTGACTCAACCCTTTCACTCAACAGCTGTCTTATCAACCTCTCGGTGGAGACGACCCTGCAGTCTACAACCTAGGTGTAGCCGTGTTGCTGGTAAGTGCCCCCATCATTCTCAAAGAGCCAGATTGCTGGACAAAACTCGATAGATCTTAGTTATCGTGGTATCGGCGGGCTTCTACGCCTGGGTCGACTGGCATGCGTCGCGTATCATGAAGTCGATCAAAACTCTTATCGCTGAGGAAGCTACCGTTATTCGTGACGGAAAGCGGCAAACGATCCCTGCCGCAGACGTTGTTGCCGGCGATCTTGTCTGTCTCACAATCGGCGACCGAGTGCCCGCTGACCTCAGGCTCGTTAGTACATCGAGCGATGTACGATTCGACCGCTCCCTTTTGACTGGCGAAAGGTCCGTTTTATTCTCGTTCACACCGAAACGGATTTAACCTATGCCACAGCGACATGATAGCCGGTTCAGTGGACCCAACGTCCGATAATGCACTGGAGACCCGCAACTTGGCCCTCACCTCTACGTTCGTTGTTCAAGGGAACTGCATTGGCATCTGTTTTGCCATTGGTGACAAAACCGTCATGGGCCGCCTTGTTGCTATGTCTGGAGAGAGCAAGTTCAAGCTCACCACCGTGCAGAGAGAAGTCTGGTTTTTCACGAAGATCATTTCGGCCGGCGCTCTGTTCACTTTTATTCTTTCCCTCATCATCTGGGCTGCGTGGCTCAGGACGAGTTTCCCTGGCTACCTGACAGCGAGTACAGCCATCATCAATTCAATAGGATGTTTGACGGCTTTTGTCCCCCAGGTATGTACTTTCTCTGGGTTCGTCACCCGAGCCTGTCTCACAGAGCTTCGCAGGGCCTTCCTGTCTGTGTAGCGCTGTCGTTGACGATCGTTGCCAAGAGAATGGCTAAGAGGAACGTGCTTGTCAAGAACCTCGCCACGATTGAAACTCTTGGATGCATGTCGGTCTTGTGTTCAGATAAGACAGGCACTCTCACCATGGGCAAGATGGTACGCGCGGTTTCTATCTGCGAGTGCAGTGCTCATACTTTATCTTAGTCTGTACAAAATGTGGCCTTCCTTGACCAAGAATTCGTCGTCGACGACATCCGGAAGCGCCTCCAGGTCACGGACGCTTCTACTCCTTCCGCTGTTCGTGTCTTGCATTTGGTTGCACGACTCTGCAATGGCGCTCGGTTTGAAGATGATTCTTCCACCTCCACTTCCGTGGAAGAACGCTCAGTCAAAGGTGACGCCACGGATACAGCTGTCCTCCGCTTCTCTGAATCACTCCCGACGCTGGATTCTTCTCTACTCAGCGACTCTCATGAGAAACTCTTTGAGATACCCTTCAATTCCCGGAACAAGTGGATGCTCTCGGTTGTGCGGGAGCGTAAAGCTGCGGAGGATGCTCATACCTGGATCCTCGTCAAGGGCGCCCCTGACGTCCTGTTCCCTGCTTGCACTCACTTCTTGGACGCCGATGGCCAATTGCAATATCTCGACTCCAAGTCCCGCAGCCGACTGCAGGCTCTCCAGATGCGTTGGAGTGGACAGGGCCAGCGCGTCCTCGCACTTTGTCGTCGAGCACCATCGACGGTTGTGTCCAAGATTGACTATTTTAACACAAATCCAAACACGATCGAAGAGGCAATGTACTCTGAGATGCAAGACTTGACTCTCGTTGGACTTGTTGGTATCCGAGATCCGCCTCGACCGGACGTGAAAGACGCTGTCGCTATCATCAGGAGAGCCGGCGTGCGAGTGTTCATGGTCACTGGTGATTTCAAGCTTACTGGGGTAGCTATTGCTCAACAGGTACGCAATTGACACTCTCTTTAGCTCTTCTCACTAACGCAGACATATTGCTCCGTAGGTCGGGATCGTCACACAAGAAAAGATCGATACTCTTGCCGAATTGCGCAGCTCAGAGTACTACAACACCTTCTCGCAAAGCTCCCGTCATGATATCAAACCCACCGACGATGACCCTATCAGAGCTTTGGTCATCACTGGCGACGACATCGTCACTCTTACGGATGCTGACTGGGACGCGATTTTTGGGCTGTACACTGAAATCGTCTTTGCTCGCACCACTCCTGAACAGAAACTCCGCATCGTTGAGGAGGCGAAACTTAGAGGAGACAATACGGTGGCTGTCACTGGAGACGGTGTCAACGACGCGCCGGCTTTGAAGGCTAGCGACATCGGTGTTGTTATGGGTAGCGGTAGCGACGTGGCGAAAGATGCTGGTAAGCATAGTGCGATGAAAATCTATCCGCGTGAGCTCACGATAAGGTGCTGGCAGCCTCTATGGTTCTCCTCAACAACGATATTTCCTCAATTGTCGACGGGATCGAGATGGGCCGCTTGGTGTTTGATAATCTGAAGAAGGTTATCATGTACTTGCTTCCAGTAAGTGCTGTGGTCTGGGTTTCATAGTATTCAACGCTGACGGCTCCGCCAGGCTGGAAATTACTCCGAGTTCATGCCTGTGTTTGCAAACGTCTTCCTGGGCATGCAAATCGCGTTGAGCTCGTACCTTCAAGTCTGCTTCTGCATCACCAACGACGTTGTGATGTCGATAGCTTTGATGTATGAGAAGCCAGAAGCAGGTACGTCTTGCTCATAAGCCACGACGAAGCTATTCCCTGACTGCTTCGCTTATTAGACTTGATGTTGCGCAAGCCTCGTAACGCGCGTACCGACCGACTCACAGATTGGAGGTTCTTCGTCCAGGTGTACTTGGTCAGTGTGGAAGCAATCTCAACGATACTCGGGTGCTCACTATTGGCTCTACAGTTCATCGGTCTCATGATGTGGCCAGCAGCCATGAGCATGTGGTTCCTATATCTATCTCAGCATGGTTTCGGCTTCTACGATGTGATTCTTGTTTACAACAAATGGGCGGACGGCTGGAAGGGCTACACCATCGACGAGCTGACGCATTTTGTCTCCGTTGGACAATGCTGCTAGTAAGTCTCTCATCATCGCTTCGCATTCTGCAAGACATTAAACACCCCTTAGCTACGTAGCCATCGTTTTCGCACAATATGGGGATCTTCTCGCAGTCCGAAACCGTCGCGTCTCGCTTCTCCAGTCAAATCCATTCTGGGGCCCGCGGCGCAACCTCATAATTCCAGTCGGCATGTTGCTTACGGTCATCATCGCCATCGTGAACTTGTACGGCAAAGGCCTCCAGGATGTCTTCCTCACTGCTCCTATACCGGGGATGTTCTGGGGCATTCCGTTCGCCTTCGGAGCAGGAATTCTGATCATGGATGAGATACGCAAACTCATCGTCCGCACATACCCAAAGGTACGTTTTTTTCCCTACACCGGCTGCCCATCTCGCTAATTATGAGTACAGTCATTCATCGCATGGATAGCTTGGTAAATGCTGCGCACGAAAGCAGCCACACTTTTATTTATCTAGAGCTCGAATGACATACCCACTCATAACTGCTTTGTTCACAAGCATTGCATGTAATTGTATCTAGTACAACCGAAATGTGCATCAGTTCTTCAGGTCCGTTGTCACAACGAGTCCAAGCACAGCGAAAGCAGTAGAGGCAATCGTTAGCTTGCTACAGTCAACAGCGAGTAGCGAACACGGCGCATGCTAGTAATTCAATTTTTTTGGGGGGAGAGCGTAACGAGGAATGGGCAGTCCGCCTAACGGTCCCTCATCCCCCAGCTGGTACGAGGGGGTTTCACCCTCTAGAGTCAGTCAGTTACCGCAGAGGAGATGCTCTTTCGCACGCCGCGCTAGGGCGGTTGTGTGGAACTGAGTGGTTCTTCCTCGCTCGACTGACTTCCTAACCTAAACGGTACGCCATTCGGTCTGTCCCACTAAAACCCCTGTACATTTACTCCAGTCGTATGGGAGGTTGTGTTCCTTTTTCAGAGTCCCTGACCATTCTCCAATGCTAGTTTGCGGTTTAGGCTGTCAGTGGCCTTCGGGAACCTTGGGTGTGTGGGTGCGATGTCCGTTTGAAGCCTCCGGTTTATGGGATGGTGCCAATGGCGGCGTGAGATCACCTCCCCCGCGAACTCCCAGTCAGGTTGGTACGCTCTTTCGATTACACTCTCGCACCTCAGCTTCCATACAAAGTGTGCTGATTCGGTCACTGCCAAGCGGAAGAGGTGCGTTGTGCCTTGGATTTGGACGCCTTCGTCTGTATTTATAGTAGTAATGAGGTTCGCCCCCACGACGGTTCCTAGGGATATCTCTGGTTGTTCACCTGTCTTCCTCTCCATAATGTGCCTTACTACTAGGTTCCATATCATGAGTTGTCCCCGGGCTTGACATTGTAGGAGTATATGTTCTAGGGTTTATGTGCCGCATTCGTTCTGTTGTTAAGTTTGATGCGAAAAGCGTTGAGTAGGATTCAGACTCTCCACAGGAAATACCTATTTTTTCCGGTTATTGTGCCACTTGTGTCTAATCGCCCTCCAGAGAAATTCTTTTGTGGGTTCCGTCCCCGTCTCTGCCGTGATGTCGTCGATTAATCTTCGGACCTGCTCCCTCGTTCCTTTCCTTGCTGCAGTGAGTATCACGCGCGCGTTCCTGCCTCGAGCAGTAAACAGCAAAACGGCCTGCGAGACCTGATAGAATACACCGGCACAAGTCCACTTCTCAAAAGCATACGACGCGAAACTGCTGGTTGAGTCAAAAGAGCAGAATAGGCAGCCCAGTCACAGACTACAGTGGGATTGGGGTATCCTCACGTGACCTTCACATCGCTTTACGGTTTTGTAAGGTTGCGCTGAGCGCTCAACATCTTTCCTGCCACCGACACCGTCGTTGACGGCGCGCACGGGTTCCACTCCGTTTACGACTTGGACCATGGCAGAAAAACGCGATTACTCGCAGTACAACTATGCCGCCATTTCCTCGCTCGTGCTGTCCGCCGACAAGTCCATGCTCCCTCGGCGGGACAAGGAACCAGACGGTGCTCCTACCTCTCTTGCAGGTCGTATAGACCCCAGGGAAATGGGCTCTCGTGTGCAGCGGGAGGCTCCCAAAGACCTCGAGAAGAAAAAGAAGAAGAAGGCTTCGGAAAAGCAGGAGGGTGGGGAGAAAGTGCCGAAGCGACGAGCAGCCGAGACTGCTGGCTTTGGCTACACGGATATTATCGAGGCTACGGAGGATGTTGAAGGGCTAACGTACCGACCGCGGACTGCGGAGACGCGGGAGGTATACGAACTCATACTATCTTCTGTTCATCAAGCCCTAGGTGACCAAGCTCAAGACGTGGTTCGTAGCGCCGCCGATACTGTGCTGGAGTCCCTCAAGAACGAAAACTTGAAGGACTTTGACAAGAAGAAGGAGGTTGAAGAGATTCTAGGGTCTATCAGTAACGAATCCTTTTCGCAGCTTATTAACCTTTCCAAGAAGATCACGGACTACGGTGCTGAGGATGAGGCTGCGGCGGACCCTGACTTGGAACGGAAGGACGCAGAGATTGATGACGAAATGGGCGTAGCGGTGGTGTTCGACGAGGAGGAGCAGGAGGAAGATGAGGAGGAGGGCTTCGAGATTCGAGAAGAGTCAGACGATGAAGCTGAGGAGGCGGAGAAAGAGGCCGAGGCACCGGAGACATTGGAGGGCGAGGACGAATTGGTAGTCGGAGGAGAGTCATCCTCACAGCGAGGGAAGGCTGCTGCAGACAAGGACATTGTTTCTCCTCACTCCGTCGACGGTTTCTGGGTGCAACGTCAAATCTCTGAGGTCTACCCTGATCCTGTGACAGCTGCGGATAAGGCGTCCTCGGTGCTCTCCATTCTGGGCTCTGAGTCAAGCCTGCGCGACTGCGAAAACCAACTTATGGAGCTGTTCGACTACCAGAGCTTCCATGTCATCACGAGGTTCCTCAAGAACAGGGATGTCATTGTTTGGTGCACAAAACTAATGCGGAGTGACGCGGAAGAGCGTGTTAACGTTGAAGTCGCTATGCGCGAAAAGGGTCTAGGCTGGATCTTACGTGAGCTCGCCGGCGACAAGAAGACGAAGGCCCATGCAGGGGATGCTATGGACGTAGACGAGAAGCCCGCAGTGCAGAATGTTCCCAAAACTGCTACGCTCGCCCCTGGTTCAACCGTCCAACCCAAGAGGATGCTGGACTTAGAAGGTATGGCTTTCAGTCAGGGTGGCCATCTCATGTCGAATAAGAAGTGTAAGCTTCCGGAGGGCTCGTTCAAGCGTGCCAAGAAAGGCTACGAGGAAATTCACGTCCCAGCTCCGAAAAAAGCTGATCTTGCACCGTCATCACTGGTTCCAGTTATCGAGCTCCCCGCGTGGGCACAGGAAGGTTTCAAGGGTATCAAGAATTTGAATCGCGTGCAAAGCAAGCTGTACCCAATTGCCTTTGGCACTGACGAGCCTATCCTGCTTTGTGCTCCTACCGGTGCTGGAAAGGTATGTGCCCGCTGCGTCCCTTTTCAGTCATCGAATCTCACAATACATTTCAGACCAATGTCGCGATGTTAACCATTCTCAACGAGCTGTCGAAGCATCGAGACGAGGGAACAGGTTCCTTTGACCTCGACGCTTTCAAGATTGTCTATGTCGCGCCAATGAAGGCCCTTGTGCAGGAAATGGTCGGAAACTTCAGCTCACGACTAGGGGTCTTTGGTATCAAAGTTGGGGAGCTGACTGGCGATTCCCAAATGACGAAGCAGCAGATCGCTGAGACGCAGATTATCGTCACCACTCCGGAAAAGTGGGATGTCATTACGCGCAAAAGCACTGATACCAGCTACACGAACCTCGTTCGTCTCATCATCATCGACGAGATTCATCTGCTGCACGACGAGCGTGGACCGGTTCTGGAGAGCATTATTGCCAGGACGATTAGGCGTATGGAGCAAACTGGGGAATACACACGTCTGGTTGGTCTCTCGGCGACCCTGCCGAATTATCAAGACGTTGCCACATTCCTTCGTGTGGACACTCAGAAAGGTCTCTTCTACTTCGACGCTTCCTCTCGTCCTTGCCCCCTACAGCAGCAGTTCATCGGGGTCACTGAGAAGAAGGCGATCAAGCGGTATCAAGTCCTGAATGAGGTCTGTTACGAGAAAGTCCTCGATCAAGCAGGCAAAAATCAGACGCTCGTGTTCGTGCACAGTCGAAAGGAGACGGCAAAGACGGCGAAGTTCATTCGCGACATGGCCATGGAGAAGGAGACTATCACTCAATTCGTTAAGCCTGAGGGTGCGACTCGCGAGATTCTGCTTGAGGAGGCCAATAACGTCAAGGACCCCAACTTGAAAGATCTTCTGCAGTTCGGTTTCGGTATTCATCACGCTGGGATGACTCGTGAGGATCGTGGACTTGTCGAAGAGTTGTTCGCAGATGGTCATCTGCAGGTATTGGTATGTACCGCGACATTGGCCTGGGGTGTGAATCTTCCTGCACACACGGTCATTATCAAAGGCACCCAAATCTACAATCCTGAGAAGGGCCGCTGGGTTGAACTCTCGTCCCAAGACGTGCTGCAGATGCTTGGTCGCGCTGGACGTCCGCAGTTCGATACGTTCGGTGAGGGCATCATCATCACCAATCACTCGGAGCTGCAATATTACCTCAGCTTGATGAACCAGCAGCTGCCTATCGAGTCTCAATTCGTGTCCAAGCTCGCCGATAACCTCAACGCGGAGATAGTACTTGGAACGATCAGGAACCGAGACGAGGCTGTTCAATGGCTCGGGTATACGTACTTGTAGGTCCTCCTGAGCTCACTGTCATCCACATATCGCTGATTGATTACCAGGTATGTCCGTATGTTGAAGGATCCTGTATTGTACAGCGTCGGTACCGATTACCAAGACGACGACCCTTCCCTCGTTCAGAAGCGCGCCGATATTGTTCACACCGCAGCCGCATTACTAGAGAAATGCCATCTCGTCAAGTATGAGCGTGTTTCCGGACGCTTCCAAAGCACGGAGTTGGGCCGTATCGCTTCCTACTATTACGTTACGTACAACTCGATGGCAGTCTACAATCAGCACCTTCGACCCACAATGTCGATGCTGGAGATGTTCCGTGTATTCGCTCTTTCAAACGAGTTCAAGTTGATTCCAGTCAGACAAGACGTACGTCTGCCTGCCACTGCCACGTGCCGTCGAAGTCAAATCTAATCCATCTTTTGCAGGAGAAACTCGAACTTGGTAAACTCCTGGAGAGAGTCCCCATCCCTGTCAAGGAGACTGTTGAAGAGCCGGCCGCCAAGATCAACGTCCTTCTACAGGCGTATATCTCTCAGCTCAAGTTAGAAGGTTTCGCCCTGGTTGCGGATATGGTTTACGTTCACCAGTCTGCAGGACGGTAAGCAATTAACGTTCATCTCCTCTATGGTCTTATTCATGTGATATATAGTATCATCCGTGCCATGTTCGAAATTTGCCTGAAACGCGGCTGGGCTGTGCCTGCAAAGGCTGCTCTGGATCTTTCTAAAATGATCGAAAGGAGGATGTAAGATCTTAGTCCAATATCTTGTGCGAGGTGAGACTTACTGAATAATCTCAGGTGGGGCTCAATGACCCCTCTTCGCCAATTCAAGGGCATTCCCCGTGATATTGTGCGGAAAGCGGAGAGCAAGCAATTCGTATGTCTAAGCATATCCTCGCTCGTGTGTATACTGGATCTAACTTCGTGACGTTTAGCCATGGTACCGCTACTTCGACCTGGTGAGTTCAGTGTAGACCTATTTGAACCCCTTTCTGATGTGTGTCCTAGAATCCTGCAGAGATTGGTGAGCTTATTGGCGTTCAGAATGCGGGGAAGCTCGTGCATCGTCTCGTTCATAGCTTTCCCAAGCTACAGTAAGTATCGTTACATCTATGCGCCTTTATGCTGTTAAGCAACTTTCTCAGGCTATCGGCTCAAGTGCAGCCTATAACCCGCTCGCTTCTTCGAATTGACTTGACGATTACGCCGGATTTCCGATGGGACGAGAAAGTACATAGCGGTGCTGAATCCTTCTGGGTAATCGTGGAAGACGTTGACGGTGAAATCATACTCTTCCATGATACCTTCGTCCTTCGCCAAAGGTATGCAGAAGATGAGCACAATGTCACGCTCACTGTCCCGATGTTCGAGCCGGTTCCACCGAACTATTACATCTCCGTTATCTCCGACCGCTGGCTCCACTGCGAAACCCGTCTACCGATCTCCTTTAAGCATCTCATTCTTCCTGAGAAGTTCCCTCCACCGACACCCTTGCTAGACCTTCAAGCTCTTCCCGTGTCTGCTTTACACAACAAGGAGTTTGAAAGCATCTACTCTTCGACTGTCCGCGCCTTTAATAAGATCCAGACGCAAGTATTCCAGGCGCTATATACCACGGATGACAATGTGTTTGTTGGCGCACCGACCGGAAGCGGCAAAACTATATGTGCTGAATTCGCTCTGCTTCGGTTATGGAGCAAACGCGAACAACCGAGGGCAGTTTGCATTGAGCCACATCAGGACATGGTGGACCTGCGAGTAGCAGAGTGGCGAAGCAAGTTCGGCAAACTCCAGGGAGGAAAGGAGATCGTTAGCTTTACGGGAGAGACCACGGCCGACCTTCGCCTGCTGGAGAAGGGTGATTTGATTGTTTGCACCCCAACTCAGGTGTGTATGTTCTTCATGATCCCGGTTCGCAGCTGACTTATAATTGTCGCAGTGGGATGTCATTTCCAGAAGATGGCGCCAAAGAAAGAATGTGCAGACCATCGGTTTACTTATCGCGGATGAAGTGCAGCTTCTCGGCGGTGAAGTGGGCCCGACCTACGAGGTCATCCTCTCTCGAACACGATATGTATCTGCGCAGACTGAGATCAAGACTCGTATCGTTGCATGTGGTGTATCGCTTGCCAACGCCAGAGATCTCGGAGAGTGGATTGGCGCTCCTTCGCATGCTATCTTCAACTTCCCTCCTAGGTGAGTTTACTGTGCGTGTATATTTCTGCCTGGCTTACTTAGACATGTAGTGCCCGACCATTGGACATGGACATACACCTGCAGAGTTTTAGCGTCCCACACTTCCCATCTCTCATGATCGCCATGTCAAAACCTGCCTATCTTGCCATCGTCGAGCACTCTGCTACGAAGCCTGTCATCATATTTGTGCCTTCCCGTCGGCAATGTCGACTCACAGCGGACGACATTATCACTCATTGTGGCGCAGACGATGAAGAAAATCGCTTTCTGAATATCGAGCTTGAAGACCTTCAGCCTCACTTGGATCACGTTTCTGACAAGGGTTTGGTAGAAACATTGAAGCACGGTATTGGCTACTATCACGAAGCTCTCGACAAGCAGGACAAGCGCATCATCGAACGACTGTTCCAATCTGGTGCTATCCAAGTACTGATTGCCTCTAAGGTACTGACGGTGGTATCTGTATGGATTCGCAACGTACTGACTCATTTCACAGGACACAGCCTGGAGCCTTCCTGTGGCGAGCTATATGGTGATCATCATGGGCGTCCAGTACTACGAGGGAAAGGAACACCGCTATGTCGACTACCCTGTGATGGACGTGCTTCAGATGATGGGTCGTGCATGTCGGCCAAGCGAAGATGAGAGAAGCCGCTGCGTGCTCATGTGCCAGCAAACTCGTAAGGACTTCTACAAGAAGTTCCTTGCCGAGGGTTTGCCCATTGAGTCTCACCTGCCTACGCACATGTTGCACGACTATTTCCTCGCAGAGATTGCAGTCAAGACAATCGAGAACAAGCAGGATGCTATGGTATGTCGTTCAGCAGCGATCTGCATGGTACATTGATTGGATTCGCTCCATAGGATATCCTGACGTGGACGTACTTCTACCGTCGCATGACGCAAAATCCGAACTACTACAACTTGCACAATGTCAGCCATCAGTACCTCTCTGACCATCTTTCAGAGCTGGTAGAGAGTACCTTGAACGATCTAGTGAACTCCAAGTGTATCTCCATTGGTATGTCCACCGCCTCGTCAGTTGGAACGACCGTTTACCATTTTGTAGAGGATGAAATGGACGTGTCGCCGCTAAATCTCGGCATGATTGCTGCATACTACAACATATCTTGTGAGTCTATCGTCTGTGTCGCCGTTGAGACTCACATAATCATGATTTTTGAAGACGTCACTGTTGAGGTCTACACCCTGTCGTTGAAGGAGAGGACAAAACTCAAAGGCCTGCTGGAGGTCGTCTCCTCTTCTGCGGAATTCGAGTCAATACCGATCCGTCGTCACGAGGACGTGCTTTTGCGTAGGATCTACGACCGTGTACCCGTCAAGCTGGATCGAGCAGACTTTGAAGCCCCCCACTTCAAGACATTCTTGCTACTCCAAGCACACTTCTCCCGTCTTTCGTTACCACCCGACCTCGCAGCGGATCAAGTCCTCGTATTGGAGAAGGTGCTGAACCTCCTGTCGGCATGTGTGGACGTCATGTCTTCAAATGCCTGGCTGAACGCGTTGGGGGCGATGGATCTATCTCAGATGTGTGTTCAGGCGTGCTGGGACAGTGATTCCCCCCTCAAGCAGATCCCACACTTTGAGCCTGAAGTCATAAAGCGCTGCAAGGAGGCGAGTATCGAGTCTGTGTATGACATTATGGAGATGGAAGACGAGGACCGCAACAAGCTTCTGCACATGGATGCACGTCAAATGTAAGTTGCCAGCTTTGAGTGGCCGTAGTAGATGCTAACCCTGCATATAGGCGCGACGTCGCGACATTCGTCAATTCGTATCCCACCCTCGACGTCAACCACGCACTTGCGAAGGGCGAATACACTGCTGGCTCGCCGATCCAGCTGCAAGTCGCTCTCTCACGCGATGTGGACGACGAAGATGAGGCGGACAACGAGCAGAATGTGATTGCACCATTTTTCCCTGGCAAGAAAATGGTAGGATGGTGGCTCGTGGTCGGTGACCCTGTCAGCCGCCAGCTGCATTCCATCAAGCGCGTCACTGTCAACAAAAAGTCGTTGGCTATCAAGCTCGAGCTCACTTTGCCCAAGGGAACGCATAATCTCAAGCTCTATGTCATCTGCGACTCGTATGTTGGTGCCGATCACGACATTGACATGGAGCCTATCGAAGTCGCTGAGGGAGAGGACAGCGATAGTGATGAGGAGATGGAGAGTGATGAAGCGATGGAAGAGTGAAGTCTTGATGTACTTTGTCGGAAATGCTTTATGGTACTACCTATAGGTTTCGTATGTGTAATCGTGCTGTATTGTATTCTTGAACGGATCAACTGTGATGGCCACAAATATTTTCTTGAGCAAGTCTGATGTTGACCGGACAGCTCTAGGCGCTTACTGAACACCTTGTTTCCAACTTGCTCTTTGACCGCTGTGTTACCGTCGGCACATTCGACTACACCTCTTTGCTTGTCACGCTCTGAAAGCGGTGGCATTGCGTATGCTGCTAAGCTGAAACAGTCGGGGTGTTGTCTAACTTTCGCTATCAGCAGTAATGCCGGAATTCCCGCCACCTGAAATCGCTCCTCAACAAGATGGCTCAGCTCCTGCACCAGAACCAGCACGAGATGCACCCGAGCCTGCGCCAATCACAGAGCAGGAAGTCGGCGAGTATCGAGAGCAAGACCGTTTTTTGCCGGTGAGAGAACATCTCTCACTCGTCCCCGTCCTTTCCAGAGACTCACAGCTATGGCAAACGTTTTGATAGATCGCCAATGTATCTCGCATCATGAAAGGAGCTGTCCCGACTACGGCAAAGATATCTAAAGAGGCCAAGGAATGCGTGCAAGAATGTGTTTCGGAGTTTATCAGCTTCATAACATCTGAGGCCGCAGAGAAGTGCCAGATGGAGAAGCGCAAGACGATCGGTGGGGAAGACATTTTGTACGCGATGGTCACCCTTGGTTTTGAGAATTATGCGGAGACGTTGAAGATACACTTGACAAAGTTGCGAACGGTATGTGTTGTATCCTTTGCTGCGTGCTTGAACTGACAGGCGAATTGCAAACATAGACAAGTACAAGTGGGAGCGCACGACTCGAAGCCACGGAAAGCAGAGAAGAATGATTTCAAGTTGGTTCTCATCAGTATACTATCACTCTCACCAGACACTCGCCGTCCATCGTTCTCAACCAAACACTCGTTTGCTGGCATTGAGTGGCCACACTATTCCCTGGCGCTGTTCCCTACGTAGCACGCGTTAGATTTGCTGGATTGTACCCTGTATGATACTCACGATAATTGTTTTACTGCTGAACGGACTGCTTCAATATCAGGCCACATACGTCGCTCATGGTTGTCGCAGCCAATCGCAGTCCGTACCCAGTT
This sequence comes from Cytidiella melzeri, assembly GCA_022592445.1. Lineage (NCBI taxonomy): Eukaryota > Fungi > Basidiomycota > Agaricomycetes > Polyporales > Irpicaceae > Cytidiella > Cytidiella melzeri. Next base: position 27,140 of record JABYQR010000207.1, on the reverse strand, counting down.
CTATGGAGATCCAATCGTATGACAAAACCTGAAAGTCTCCTTGATTGCAGTAGACGCTCTTACTTGTTCATGCCGTTGTAAGTCATCGCCTCCTCCTCCTCCTCCCTCCTCCTTCGCCAATGCCTTTTGGAGAGGTCGTCTGCGGTTCACCAGGCAGCGGGAAATCGACTTACTGCTATGGAAAGTACCAGCTCTTTACGGCTCTCAATCGTCCAATAGCCATCGTGAACTTGGACCCCGCGAACGAAAACATACCGTATCCCTGCGCTGTCGACATTGCCTCGCTGGTCACGCTCGAAGATGTCATGAAGGAGTATGGTCTCGGACCCAACGGCGGAATGCTGTACTGTATGGAGTATCTCGAAGCGAACTACGACTGGTTGCAAGACAGGCTTCAAGAGCTCGGGGACGTTTATGTGCTCTTTGACTTGCCTGGGCAGGTAGAGCTGAGCACAAACCACGAGAGTATGAAGAAGATCATACAGAAATTGTCAAAAAACGGCTTCCGAGTGCGTAAAAACCCCATCACCTCAAGTAGCTTGTTACTCAAGATCAGTTCGGACTAGCTAGCTGCCGTCCATTTCTGTGATGCTCACTACGTGACCGACGCCTCCAAGTTCATCTCGGTGCTCATGCTGTCCCTGAGAGCGATGCTGCATCTTGAGCTCCCCCACGTTAACGTTCTCTCCAAAGTCGACCTCATAACGCAGTACGGCGATCTCGGTTAGTCTTTCTTTTGAGGCCTTCTAGGAGAGAGAGAAACTGAGCTCGTGTTTGCGTTCGGCAAGACTTCAACCTCGATTTCTACACCGAGGTCCAAGACCTCTCGTACCTCGAAAACGCACTGTCGTCTGCGACACCTCGATTTGCTGCGCTAAACGTAGCTATATGCTCCATCATTGAAGATTACGGTCTCGTCGGGTTCGAAACGCTCGCAGTAGAGGTAAATGTCGCATCGCAGTGTTTTGATTTGTTCTTTCTTGTTCCGGTACAAATTGAACTCCTACTTCGAACGTTTATAGGACAAGGAATCTATGCTCCACCTCACAAGAGCCATCGACAAAGCGACAGGTTGCGTATTCGTACCTGCACCGACGGCGAAGGTCCCAGAAGGCGCGGACGTCCCAATGGATGTCTCGTCCGCCCAGCGTCCGAATGAGTACGGTCTGCTCTCGAGTGCGATGGCACCCTTGCGAGGCCCGAGAAGTGATCCGCGGGATGTTCAAGAACGGTGGATTGATGCGCGGGACGAGTGGGATGCGTGGGAGAAGGCACAGTGGCGACGAGAAGGTCAGTTGGTACAGGAAGCGGCGAAGAACACGCAGATCAGGGAGAGAAACCCACCTTCGAGCTCAAATAAGCCGAGTTGATATTTCGCCACCGTATGAACGAATTAAACGATCTTGTATACGAATGAATAACAGACATTTTGCTTGAGACTTCGGTCTACGGTCTACGTTCCGAGTCAAATAAAACAGCTCTTGAACGACGTTTCATGTATGGCGACATCATGTCGTACGTGCAATCGCTCCCTTTGTGCTCACACGCTCTACTTCTGGGTTCATCTACAGCCTCATGATCACTTGCTTCACTCCTGCCATCCAGATTCCAATGTCGTCCGTCAAGGAACCCGTCCTCAAGAGGTCTATGTGGATCGCCAACGCCGTCTCGCGATCGCGCGCTTGCATAGCTAAAACCTTCTATTTCAGCCGTCTACTCATCGGACAATTTCAGCGTGTGAACACGTACCGTTCGTCAGCAAGATCAACTGATCGCACACGCCTTTGGACAGAGTCTCGCAGTTCAACGCGTCGAACAACGGGCTGATGCGCCGGTCGAGATCATCGATCATACGCTTTTGCGACGGCTAGAAAACACCATGAGCAAGATAAGAAATAGCTGGAGCAAGAGTACAAACTCACAGGGGTCACCTGCTTGAGACGATCGAGTTCACCATTTATTACGACATATATCGGAGTGAGGTGAGGGGGGATGTGGGATCGATCACCGGCCGCTGCAAAGACAACCGTCATTAGTAACCGAGATTTACAAAGTCTGGCTGACCCACGATATTTCGGACCAGGACGAGCAACTGGCCCTTTTGGTGGTGCTGGGGGTAGCTGAGCGGGCCCACCATGAGGAGGCCCACCTGGCCCGCCTGCACGGGGAGGTCCAGGTGGGAGACCCTGAGGAGGACCTTGAGGAGGAACAGATGCGAACGAACTAGGCTGAGGAGGCATGCCGTAGTCACCCTGCGGTGGAGAGGTCCCGTACGGAGCTTGTTGAGGCGGAGGCGGCGTGGCTCTGCTAAAGTTTGGTGAAGGTGTACCTCGAATTGGAGGCCCAGGAGGAGGTGGCAGATGCGAGGCAGGAGCAGGAGGAGTCTGCTGAGGCAGGTGACCACGAGGAAGTGCACCATATGGGCCTGGAGGAGGGCCTCGAGACATGCTTGGGCCTTGTGGAGGGGACATCATCCGCGTAGGAGGGGCGTTCATCCCAAGTGGGGGTGGAGGCCCGTCAGAACCCCTCACACCAGGCGGAGGTGGGTATGGGCCTGGTCCTTGTTGCGAAGGAGGTGGCGGCCCTGGAGGGAGCCGCTGTCCTGGAGGAGGCGGGGGCCTCTGCTGCACGCTTCCCGGACGGGGTGGAGGGGGCAAAGAGCTAGGCGGCTGTCCATGAATAGGCGGTGACATAGGCATTATCGTAGGAGAGGGGGCATTCGGGAATGGGGCCGTGATAGCAGATGGCTTGTTCAGTGGAAGATTGGAAGGCGTGCGTCGCTGGGGCACAGCAGCCGGAGCATCGTTCCAGCCCCCGTTGTCCCGCTTGATAGCAGTGCCTTTAGGCGGAGGACCTAATGGGATAGATGGAGTGGAACCTCGAGGTGGGGGGAACGTGTTGCCGGCATGCGCAGCATTCTGGAATTGTTGCTGCTGAGTATAAGGTCCTGGCTGGTAGCTCATAGGAGCAGTTGGTTGATATCCTTGCTGCGACGGCGCAGCAGGTGCCGAGACACCGTAAGGACCTGAGCTCGGCGCGTTGTACGAGTTGTTGTATCCGTTGTAGGCCGATGGAGCAGCAGGAGCCGGTGGCTGCTGAGGAACGAATGTTTGTTGCTGTGGAGCAGGGTACGAACTGTTGCTGTAGCCATATGCAGACGTGCTTGGAACGCTAGTGCCTGCCTTGGAGGGAGCAACTGCGTTCGAAAGAAGAGAGTCACTTCGAGGTATTGCAGAAGCGCCGGCGGCGATTTGCAACCGTTTGCGCCCCTCTGTAAAGTCGATATGGCTACCCTTCGCACCATGGTAACCTGCAGGAGTCAGCTTCAAGAACGATATGGCTTCTTTCACGAGACCTTGCGCTGCCAACAGGTCTGCGTACTCGAAGTAGCGATCATAGAGACCCGAAAGCTTGTAAGTCCTTGCGTCGGCTTCTTCTCCGCTGGTGTTGGTCGAGTCCAGATCAATATCCTGGTACTTGATGGCGCTGCGGAAGACCGAAGCTTTCTCGATGAATGTCTGCAGTGCTAACGCATGTGCGGTGTAGCGAGAAAGGTTGGATACATCGGGATTAGAGAGCAAGGTGGTTTCATCTTCCGCTAATTCTTCAGTCCAAATGTTGACCAAACGCTCCAGTCGTCCGGCTGCTAGGTAGGTGAGGGTTGCGTTCTTCCTGTATTCTTTTGCAGCCTGTGTGCCGTCCTCGGTGGAAGACGCCTTCGCTAGACTGGCTTGGAACTCGAGACGCTGTCCTAGTTGCTCAGCCAAGCCCGAAAATTCGTCCTGATTGGCGAAAGTGCAGATGACAACAAAAATTTCCTGCCACTCTTTCAGATCTGCATTTTGAACAATGTCGTCGAGGTCGTTAGTGACGATGGATTGGAAGAGGCGAAGGTATGGCAGGTCAGTGGTACGGCGCTCGAAGTATGTTTTCTGTGTGCGCTGAAGAAGTTCAGGACCGCCACGAACCGCGAGGAGAATGGCATCAGCAAAGCGATCGGCGGACAAGCAAAGAGAGACCGCAGATTCGAAGTCGCCCAATACGAGTGCTTTAGTGAGCAGACGGTCAGTCTCAGCTTCGTTCGAGGGATAGATCCTGAAGGTGTTGTTCTTCAAAGTGTCTGAAGCGGCAGAAGAAGGCCGTGAACCGACAGTAGCAGCCACGGACGAATCGACTGGATAGTTGTGATGAGGCACCTGAAGCTCAGGCTCATCCTGACGAGTGCCGATGCTCCCGAAGAAGTCCGCTGCAGCATCTATTTGAGGCGTCCCTGCGAGTTCATCGCCAAACAGACTCGGGGCGGTAGTGGTAGACTCGCCGTCCGCCTGGTGAGTGGCATCCGAAGCTGCGCTGGTGCTCAATTCAGATGGTGTAGTCTCTGGAACTCCGCTTTCTTCTTCGGTCTCCGACAACGTAGGAGAAGGTTCTCGTTCGGGCTCGGCAAACGAGACCACTGGCTCACGGGTGACCGAGACACCCTCGGTTACGTCCTGTTCCCTTGGGAATTGGCTTTGAGCGGCAGTAGATGCCTTGAGATTTGAAATGGCCTCAGCCACGCGAGCAGCAATCTCTGCCTTGGAAAAGCCGAGAAGCGTGATCAGCTCATCCCTGGAATTGGCTTGGAAAAGACTCAGTAAAGCCTTCCATCCAGCTGAAACATCGGCGTGCTTGTCATCGGAGCTTTTTTTTTCAGCAAGCGCCTGTAGTGTATCGTCCTGAATGGCAGACTGAAGCTTCGTGGCGCGTTGTATCACATCGGTCTCTGTCACAAGTTTTCTGAGATGCACGATGCCACTCTGATGTTTACCTTGAGCGGAAGGCAGATTGTTGACAGACACAAGCTGTCCACCGTACCCAAAGGTGCTCGAGACCGGCCGTCGGAGCCATTTCGGAGGCTGCTTCAGGGATAGTGTGGCGTTGCTTGCCCTCGAGAACCCTGGGGTACCAAAGACGTCTGACGCGTCTACATTGGAGGTAGGGACTGCAGTCTCAGAGGAATCGTTCGTGGATTGGATCGAGTGAATGCCGATAGTGCCATCGAAGAATGCGGTCGCAAAGAGATCGGGGTTACGAGGACACCAATCTACCTGGAAAGCCCAGTTATCGGCGGAAGGAAGCTGCACGGAGTGAGAATCAAGGCTGCTAGCTTCATAGGCAACGGGACTTACCTCGCCGATGATCTCTGATGTTTGAGGATTCCAGCAAAGAGCTCTGTTGTCTTTCCCACATGACAAAAGAAGGTCTGCATCCTGCTTACACCATGAGAGTGAAAGTACTCCTTTCTCATGGCCTGTCAATATCTGCATACATGTGAGTATTGATATCAACGATGATAATGATCACATTCAGACCTTCTCTGGAGCGCGCGCGTTGCGTAAATCCCAGACCATGATGACTGGCGATGTGTCGTCTTCGGAGGATGTCACAAGTCGTGTAGCCTAAGGCAAGGTCAGATTTGTGTATGTGGAGACCGAGCCTGCCTTACATTATCCGGATGCCATGCGACGTCGCTCATGCCGCGACGTCCGCCAACAGCGAGACCTGCTGCACCGAACCCTTGCAATCCAGCTTGAGTACCTGCACCACCTCCGTATGCCAATGCTGCCACTTCTCGCTTGCCTCTGAGGTCCCAGACGACTGTATAGCCAGTACTACTTGCTGCTGCGAGAGCATACTGAACGTGATGGTTCCACGCTACAGACGTAATTTCGTCAAGCTTGGTACTGCGCGTCCCTGGCGAGTACGGCTTGCTGGGGTCTTTCAGATCCCATACATATATCTGATCAAGAGTGAGAAAGCAAAAAAAAAAAAGAGGGACAGAGAACCTTCACCTCCCCGTTGACAGCACCAGATGCGAAAAGGTTCGTTTGAATAGGATTGAAGTCAAGCCCACGCACAGGACCTGTATGAGTCTTATTTCGGAGGATAAGAGATTCGGAGTTACTATAACGTGGGCTGAGACACAATATGACTCTACTGAAATAGCATAAACACGTACTCTGCGTGAACCAAAATCTTTGACGGATCCCATATGTCCAACTCTCCGTTCTCCATACCGGCAACTAAGACACCTCTGTCACGTCCGCCATCCGTGTAGCCCCATGCTAAGCGATTGAAGCGGGAAGTCGTCGTAACTGTTGCTTTAGCTTCCGCTTGACCTTCTTCACCGAGGTCATATTCGTGTTTGTCCAAAAAGTCCGGTGCCCAAATTTCCAGTTGACCGTTGTTGCTGAAGGACTCATCCAACGCCCCGGCAACAGTACCAGTAGCAACAAGCGGCAGGGACGGCGAGGGAGACCATGCGAATGTCGACGTCCTGTGGATCTCCTTGAGTTTCATGGTGGTAGGATGAGAAAGGTGCTGTGTAGTAGACAAACTGTTCTAACGCAAGACAACCGTCATACGTGTCTGAATGTGGACCCCGAAACCACTACAATAATTTAAGTCATTTTGCTAGAATATATTTAATACTCGACCTTCGTGCTCGCTACTGTACCCACTACTTGAGCTCAGCTGCGGATGCTTTGATTCTGCACACATCTGAAACATCCTGGACGAAGCGTCCGAGTATCGAGGCTTCAAGAAGCAGCATAGTCAAGTGAGCGATTTGTGTTCCAAGCCTAGTGAAGGTAACTCGCGTGCCTTGACCGGAGTCTACACATTGAAGTTTACTGAAGGACAACTTCCTTCGCGTCGCAGGTCACGTATATTGAGACAGCCACAGAGGCCAGGTTCACATTCTCTCAAGACATGCAAGCAGTCCATCACGAAATACTACCTCCTAGTGGCGTAGAGTTTGCGTCGTGCTTGAAGTTCACCCCATCCACTGTCGCAGTGAATGATGCATCAAGCAGCCATACCAGCAAACGAGCTCTTTTCAATATCGTCGTTGCACGGTCAAATACGCTTCGAGTCTTCGAAGTATGCGAGGAGCCTGTTCCCATTTCAACGCAAAAGGATGATGAGCGCGAGAGACGAGCTAGCGTTCGAAAAGGGACTGAAGCTGTAGAAGGGGAGGTCGCAATGGACGCGTCTGGTGAAGGTTTTGTCAATATGGGAACACTCAAGGTGAATGCACGACTCAGGACGGTACACTCGTGTATTTTGCTGTCGTATACGCATCAATGGCACTTCACTTTCACCCATTCACTGTGAGCTTGCAAGACTACAGTGGCACACGCTGACTCCCTTCTGTTGTTCTTAGTCGACGGCACAAAAAGGAATGACTGGACCTCCTACTATCCATCGGTTGTACCTAGTCCGGGAACATAGGATACACGGCATCGTCACGGGCATGGAGAGCATACGCATTCTGACTTCTCTCGAAGATGGGCTAGACAGGCTGCTGGTTTCTTTCAAAGACGCAAAGGTACATTTGCCGGTCAGTAGAAGCTCATTTTATTTGACGGTTTACTGCTTAGATTGCGCTGCTCGAGTGGTCGGATGCCATGCATGATCTACTTACTGTTTCAATACACACTTATGAGCGTGCCCCTCAGATGGTATGTACTATCATATGTGTTTCGGGAGGTACTTATTATCTCGTATTATCTCGTAGTTGTCAATCGAGACGCCATTGCATCGTTCTGAACTACGCAGTGACCCACTCTCTCGCTGCGCCGCTTTGATGCTCCCGAAAGATTCGTTGGCAGTATTGCCATTTCATCAGTCTCAAGCTGAGTTAGACGTGATGGAGCAAGAAACCCAAGTTAGGTTCGGACACGTAACGGTCTCCTTCCTACAAATCCGCATATTGACGTGAATGTTGACCCAGGGACGTGCCATATTCTGCAAGCTTCATTTTGGATCTCACGTCGGATGTGGATGAACGAATACGTCACACGATTGACTTTGTTTTCCTGCCTGGATTTACAAGTCCTACTATTGCAGTACTATTTCAAAACACACAGACATGGACAAGGTGTGTTAGATGTCAATGTTCGACTGCACTAGCTAATCACAGTGCTCCACTAGTCGTCTACGAGAGTACAAAGACACTGTTGGACTTTTCATATTCACCTTAGATCTCATCACACACAACTGTCCGATCATCACTGCTATCGAGAATCTACCTTACGACTCTCTCTTCCTCGTTTCATGCTCGGCCACTGTTGGCGGTGTCATCGTCGTCACAAGTAATTCGCTGATACACATTTCCCAAACTGGTCGTCGCGTCTTCGTGCCTTTGAACGGTTGGGCCTCGCGGGTATCGGACATGGCACTGCCCACACTCTCAAACGACGAGCACAAACCTGACCTCAGCCTAGAGGGAGCACGTGCAGCATTTGTCGACGAGAAGACATTGTATGTGGTGTTGAAAGATGGCACGGTATACCCTGTGGAAATTCTTGCCGAAGGACGATCCGTCTCCGAGCTTTCACTGGGCGCTCCTGTCGCCAGGACCACCATTCCGTCGGTGGTTAGAAGCATACCGAGCGAACATCTATTCATTGGCAGTATGGTTGGACCATCGGTTCTGCTAAAAACCGTGAAGTTGGAGGAAGCCGTGCCAGAGCAAGACATCGAGATGACTTCAGCACCACCCGCTGTCGTTGATACTGCAGAAATCGTGGACTTTGATGATGACGATGGTACGCCCTTCGCCCGACTGCTTCTGGCTGCTATACTGATATCAGATAGACTTATACGGTACTTCCCACGTGAACGAGGAAACTACAAATGGAGAGGCCAATGGCGTAAATGTGTTGTCGAAGAAGCGGGCAGTGCTACACTTGTCGTTATGTGATACAATACCCGGATATGGCGCAATATCAGACATGACCTTTTCTCTCGCAAGAAATGGGGTAAGTGAGGTTTTAATTTAGCGTCTTCACCTTCATGAAACGTGCGAGTTCAGGATCGTCCTGTCGCCGAACTGGTCGCTGCTACCGGCTCAGGGGCTTTAGGTGGATTTACTCTCTTCCAAGTAAGTCCACACTGTAGCTCCGCAATAGTCTCCCTTCATATGCCTGATGTACGCGCTCAGAGGGATCTTCCCGCTCGTGTGAAACGCAAGCTCCACGTAATCGGTGGCGGGCGTGGCGTTTGGTCCTTGCCCGTCCGTCAAGCTGTCAAAGTCAATGGCTCGACTTACGAAAAGCCTTGGAACCCGCACCACGGTACCAATGATGCAGTCATCGTCAGCACAGATGCCAATCCAGCACCAGGCTTGTCCAGAGTTAGTACTCTCGCACCTTTCCCCCCGATCGCGGATGTTACCTAACACTGCATTTGCAGATCGCTTGTCGCTCAACCAAAAATGACTTGTCCATTACTACTCGCATACCTGGCACCACTATTGCGGCTGCTCCGTTCTTCCAAGGAACTGCAATTCTTCACGTGCTTTCCAATATGATACGTGTTCTTGAGCCGGGTATGTGTAGCCATCGCCTTTATTCGACCATCGCTGAAGTTCAATAGATGGAACTGAGCGACAGGCAATCAAGGATTTGGATGGCAATCTGCCTCGGCCGAAAATCAAGTACTCCAGTATCTGCGACCCTTTTGTGTTGATAATCAGAGAGGACGAGTCTTTAGGGCTGTTCATTGGTGAAGCTGAACGCGGTAAAATTCGACGAAAGGACATGTCGCCTATGGGAGAGAAAGTGTGTGTGTCTGATAACTTGGTCCACACCCATTGGCTAAATTAATCCTCAGACTTCCAAATACGTTGCCGGAGGATTTTTCGCTGACACAACTGGAATATTCTGCTCTCAGACCAACGCAAACGCGGATGACGCTGACCAGAATGTGACGTCAACGTTGCAAACAGCCATGAACGCTGGAGCAAAAACGCAGTGGCTCCTACTTGTTCGTCCGCAAGGTGTACTCGAGGTGGCATAACACACCTTTTAGCCAGTTAACTCGTGCTGACAGTGCTGTAATCCAGATATGGACCTTACCCAAGCTCACACTCATATTCTCCACACCGCTCATCTCCACCTTGGACAATGTGCTTGTTGACTCTGGGGACCCTCCTGCAATATCTCTACCCCAAGATCCGCCTCGACAACCACAGGACTTTGATGTCGAGCAAATACTGGTCACTTCCTTAGGAGAATCATCTCCGCGACCACACCTTCTAGTGCGTGCAGAGCTTGAATCAAGAGCCGCGTATCACTGACCTACCGCTCACAGGTTTTCCTGCGGTCTGGTCTACTAGCCATTTACGAGGCTTTACCGACCCCACCATCTGCAGAGGCCCCACCAACCACACGTGCCTCTACTTTGTCTGTCAAATTTGCGAAGGTCATTACTCGCGCCTTTGACATCCAGTATCCTGAAGAAGTAGAACGATCTGTCCTCGCTGAGCAGAAGCGGATTCAAAGGCAGTTGATTCCATTCGTCACCTCCCCCTCCCCTGGCCAGACCTTTTCAGGAGCCTTCTTCACAGGGGATCGGCCTTGTTGGATTCTGGCAACCGACAAGGGGGGCGTTAAAGTTATACCGTCTGGTCACGCGGTCGTCCACGCGTTTACCGCGTGTTCGTTGTGGGAGTCCAAGGGGGATTTTCTGCTGTACTCTGAAGAGGTAAGACTTCGGCTTTGCAAAGCCTGTTGATTCTTCGGTGTTTCTGATCGAGATTCATGAAGGGTCCCAGCCTGATGGAATGGATGCCAGAGATTCAGCTAGACGGGCATCTGCCGATGAAGTCTATATCTAGGCCTAGGCCGTACTCACACGTTGTGTTCGACTCAACGACAGCTCTAGTGATCGCAGCATCATCCTTGCAGGCCACCTTCACCTCCTACGACGAAGACGGCGTCGTCGTGTGGGAGCCAGACTGTGCGTCACATACCTCGTACTCAATGTATTGATCTCAGACCATTCCTACAGCACCCAATATCTCCCTCCCCAAATGCGAGAGCTCGACCCTCGAGCTCATTGCGCCGGACACATGGGTGACGATGGACGGGTAAGCAACTCAGGAAGATCCTTCCATCATTGTCTGTAATTCTCCACTCAGATATGAATTTGGGCACAACGAGTTTGTGACATGCGTGGACTGCATACCGTTGGAGACACAGAGTACGGAAAGTGGCACGAAAGACTTCATCACAGTCAGTACGACGATCAACCGCGGCGAAGATCTTGCTGTGAAGGGCGCTGTGAGTGTTGCTTGTGATTGAACTCATACTATGCGCTGATCATGTTCAAGGTCTACATTTTTGACATCGTTGAGGTCGTGCCCGACGGAGCGTCTGGTTTCAAACGATGGTACAAGCTGAAGTTACTTTGCCGAGACGAGGCAAAGGGACCCGTAACTGCGTTGTGTGGCATCGACAATTATCTTGTCTCGTCTATGGGACAGAAGGTTAGCAGATACACAATACCTTTCGAGCAGAACTGATGTAAACAGATTTATATCCGAGCGTTCGACCTAGATGAACGTTTAGTCGGCGTTGCCTTCCTTGACGTTAGTCTATATGTAACGTCATTGGTTGCGATCAAGAATTTATTGGTGATCGGAGATGCATTGAAAGGCGTTTGGCTTGTGGCATTTCAAGTAAGCTCTTCTTCACTTTTCTGATGAATGGGATCTCACGAAAACGTAGGAGGATCCCTACAAACTGGTAGTTCTGTCCAAAGACTACAACTCTGTCGCTGTCACCCGGGCAGATATGCTGTTAGCAGAAGGTCGCTTGTCGATAATATCATCCGATGAAGACGGCGTGATCAGACTGAATGAATATGATCCCCATGGTATGCCGTTACTGCTGATACTGCAATGCGGCTGTTGGAATGATTTCTAGATCCCGAGTCAAGGAATGGTCAGAGGCTGTTGTGCAGGACAGAATACCATGCACAAGCAGAGTATCGTACATCACGTCTCATAGCCCGCCGTACTATTGATGACAACTCATCCATTCCACAATCGAAGCTCGTGTACGGCGGAATTGACGGCTCACTGTCATCCTTCACTTACGTGGACGAAGCCGCTTTCAAGAGGCTGTATCTACTCCAAGGTCAATTGACGCGGAATGTACAGCATGTCGCTGGTCTGAACCCTAAAGCTTTTCGGTAAGCATCAAGTTGAACGTCAGACGTATGTTATGTTCCTGATGAAGGGCACTTCAGTACTGTTCGTAACGATCGTGTCGCACGACCATTGGCCAAGGGTATTCTAGATGGCACTCTACTATTGGCGTTCGAAGATCTACCAATCCCACGTCAAATAGAAATGACTCAACAAATTGCCACAGAAAGGACAACAGTTCTCAAGGACTGGCTCAATCTCGGAGGTGTTTGGTAGTCGGCTTAACGATTCTTAATTTTATACATTGTGTATGCTATCTCGCTTCAGTAATGTCACGGCAGAATTTTCCTCAATATCGTGAGGCTCATGTTTGTGCAAGACGGGTGGATGTTTCACCCGCGCTACGAACTACACTTACCATATTTGGAACGAGGTTTGATGGCTCTGATCTGCGGCTCAAGTTGCCCAACGTTCCTTTGGGTCTCTTCCGACCTGTTACCTCAGCACAACCACACCCATGAGGCTCAAAGAAGAAAAAAATCATGAGTTAGTACGACACATGTAAAAGGTATGCACCGGACATCACACACGGCGGGAGATCAATGCAGGGCCACAGAGCCGCCCATTTGAGCGGTGCGTCTGACCCGGGGCACTTCGTCTTCCTCACCGTTTCTCACTGTTTGATCGTCCAGACCCAATTTCGTTAGCTCTGTAGGCAAGAGGGATGCAGTATGAACGAGTGACTTCATCTTCTCATAAGAAGAGAAGCTCTACGTCAGTCCCGATAGGCTGTCTCTGTCCGCTCTCGAGGGCGAGGCCAGTGGCGGTACTATTCAGCTGCATCGTGGCCAGCCTTACAGCAGTCACATCAGGCTGCCGTACGCCACGATTCATTTGAGCTGCATGGATTAAACGTCTCAAGGCCTCGCTTGATGGAATGCTCGTGGGAAAGGCATGTCAAATCCGCCTGGCTCACTCGCTCCTGCTATAAACACTCAAGCCCCCTGGTTTCCTCTCGTCACTCACAGCGACCTCGCACACGCTCACCACCATGTTGTCCTCCCTCGGCTTCGATAGCAAGGTCGCCCGCAATACCCGCAATAACTCAAAGGTTAGTAAATCATGACCTTGTGCATCGACCGTTTGTCAGGATACTTATTTTTCCTCAGTACGTGTTGGAGGTTCCTCGGGGTTTCTCTGTACATGTCTTCAAGAGTCCATCTCCTCCCCTTCCCACGCAGAATACTGCGGTTAAGCCAGATTATTCGTCAGTTCGAACACCATCGAGCACTCCTTGGAAACCGACTCCGTACACAGCTCGCCAGGATACCGATAAAAAACTGTCTTTCGGCTCGTCAGACGGCACAAGGCGTGACCAAGTGACGGACTACGACCAGGTCGCTCTGACCCGCACAAAATCCAACAAGCCTTATGGCATCGTGCCCGGGGCTATCCCTGATACCTACATCTATGAACGTTCGATATCTTCGGCATCAGACCTTCCAGGGAGCCCCTCATCATCGTCGAGCTCAGACAGCGATACCATAGATGGTATTTCGCCGTTTTCGCTGGAGGTTTCCTCGACACGCGCAAGCAGCAGTACAGAAACCCTGGATGCTACTTCTTATTATGCGCACAACCAAGACGCATCGACTACGTCTGTGACATCTCCCTACGGGAATACACGTGGTCCCGTGATTCCACCATCTGGACGTCAGGCGATGGCAAACTTGACGAACACTCATTCTTCTCGATACGTCTCCGCTGATCATGAGGACGATCCCACAGTTATTTTCGGCGAGTACGGCGCCGCACGGGCTGTTGGGCAGTCTTCTCAGGCCGGTGGAAACACCATGCCGCCAGCACACACGGGCAGACGAAACTCCGAGGAACGTTCAGGCCGGACGACAGTCCCTGTTTTTCCATCTGCGCCCCCTTTGACGAGGCGAGAATCTCGCTCGCGATCTACGTCACCAACAGCCAATGCTACAGAAGGCGACGGCGGGCTTCGACTACCGCCTGGCCTCCAGTATGTCACCCCTAGTATTTACCCCAACGGACCTGTTGGCACGCTGCAGCGCGCAAACTCTTCTCCGACTGTCTCTCTCACTCAGAGAGCGCCTCAGGATGCGACTAAACCACCGCTCACACGAGGCATGTCAAATCCAGAGACCATCGCTGCCAAACGCTGTGTCCGCTGGACTGAAGACCTCATCTGCCCATCTCTCCCACCCGATCAACGTAGAAAAGGCTGGTTCAACCGACGTGGGTGAGTATATTTTTAGCCTAAGCCGATTCATATGCACTGACACCGCCATGTAGTGACCAACTGTGGACGAACGACGGAAAGTACAGGTCTCCGGAACCGGGTCAAGAGTATCCACCCGACCTTGCTGTACGTATTTATGTTTTCCTTCCAAATATGTAGATTGTTAAAAACCCAGCGCAGAATTACCCCGATCCAAGCGAGGGATGGATGAACGAAGAATGCGTCCGTATCGATTTACTTCACCGACTCATTCCCAAGCCGCCTCTTCGCTCTGCTCTCAAGCGAGCCAAGTACCCTGCGCACCCAATACCCGAAGAAATGTCCACAGGCTAGCCCAGTAAAGTATAGCAAGTTAAGTATACCGGCCGGACATGTAAGATATACCATACCCGAAGCGTGAGGGCCGCCATCACTGTAGCATTTAGTACTTTCACCAGATACCCTAACCATATACCTAAAGTATAACGCATAGAAGCAGGCTTCCGATATCGATACATGTATGTATGTATGTATGTACATGGAGATACAATCCGACGATAGTAGTTATGTTGGGCTCGCTCAATCCGACGACAGTTCGATGACTTCTTGCTTTGGTTGCTCCTTCTTCGTTCGAGGTTTCTTCTTCCGAGACTTTAAATCTCGCAAAGTGTAACTCCAGCCGAGTTCCTCGTCACTAGAAGAATCGTCCACATCCATGGGCTGTCCGCCGGGGTACCCAGACTCGCTCTTGTAGGCGTCGGAAAGAGGCTCCTGGGCAAACATAGTATCGTGTGAAGACGGTGTTAACGAAGCCTTCCTCTTTCTTTTCCTCGTGCTCCTCTTGACTGGCGGGCTGCGCGGTTCTTCAAAGTCGATGTCAGCGTCAACGGCTTTCTCTTTCCCAGACCTCTTTGCTGTCTGTTTCTTGAGAAAGGAGCACCAGATCCTTAAACCTCCTCCGTCGCGTATATCTTCGACGGACCTTCTGGTTAGATTGATGCTGTTGATGCCTGGTTCGAAGTAGGTATTATCGCCGTGGGGACCGCTGACCCAAAATTCTTTGAGGTAGCCGTCTAAGAAAAGCTGCGTACACAGCCATTCCGTGTGCTACCGTGTAAGAAATGTTTGTGAGAGAGCATTTGCGTATGAGCACACCATGCTCGGTTTGGTTGACAACTCACCTCTTTGGACAGCTCAACCTTTCCGGCTCCGAGGAACTCCAGGTCCAAAGCGACACTTTCAGGTTGCCAGCCCTTGCCCTTTCGATTGAATTCCGCCTTGCCCTTACCACGAGCCATGTCTGCCAACTTACTCAGGGTAACCCGACCATGCTCCTTGTGCACGGCTTCGACAATCGTTAAAATCTGCCACGCCTCTGCTGTGACGTCTCGCTGATCCACAGTCTCCGGTGGCCTAGTACAGTTGTCGCAATGTCCGCACGGTGACAGCGCATCCACTTCCGCGGTTGTCCACGAAGCAGTGTCCAACCGGGCAGACGAGTTGAAGTACCTGAGGAGTTGCCAGAGGGGGTTGTATGAGGTGACCTTCTCGACGGAGAATACAAACGGAACTGCGGCGAACCGGCACATACTTCGCGAACTGGACTTTACGGCATTGCTCGAGATCCTGAGAGAAACGCAGCATGTCGTGCACTACCGACAACATGTGGGTAATGTTAGTGATTGCCTCGCTGTCATTTGCGTTGCGGGCGCCGTACATTTTGCCTTGCCATTCATGTCCAGATTACTGAGATTCTGACCATCTTGTGGACGATAATAGAGAAGACAGTCCGCGTCTTTGCCGTCACGTCCGGCACGGCCGGACTCTTGATAAAAACCATCCACTGATTTCTGATTTCGCGGTCATCGCAGTCACTATAACCGTCACAGCATGTATGCACATAATGGCTCACCGACAGCTACATTGTGAGTTAGAAATCTCCAGGTCATGTTCAAGGCAATACATACTGAATGATGGATGACAAAGCGAACATCGCCTTTGTCAATCCCGAGACCGAACGCTGCGAGCTCGAAACCGTGAGCCCAAGAAAATACCGGTCTGCAGTATGAACTGACCAATAGTAGCACAAACAACCTGCACATCTCCCTTGCGCCACTGCTCGTGCAAACGAAACTTTGTATCATGTGCTACACCTGCATGATATACACCAGTCTTGATCCTGTTGTCGCTCTCTTTGAGAACAGCTATGGCAACCATTTCCGCGTGCTGAAGAGAAATTCGGATCAGCAGTAGAACGCCCGCACGCAGGACAAACATGATGATACCTTCTTTCTAGAGCAATATATGATACCTGTGTCGTGGGGGTGCTTCTCAAGTATGTACTTGACAATTTCTTTGATAAGTAACGCGCCGCTTGACGGTTTAAGTAGGACTTTGTAATGCAGATTTTTCCTGTATAGTGGGGATGTAAAGTATACCGTACCTGATGCCGCATATATAATTAGCTAGCCACCGAAAAAGTATATTGTATAGGATAGACCTTGATCGGGAGCATCTTGATATCTGTCAATACTTGAGCACAGTGTCAGATTTGACTGGCACTCACTGCGACCAGCCACAATCTGCTTCAACCTGAGTATTTTGAGAATATCTCGTAACACTGCTGGTGGACAGGTAGCTGAGAGGGCTAATATAGGGACGTGTGGCCAGAGCTGTTTGCATTCCTATAATTCGAAAGTTTAAGTTTTACGATAACAGCAATACCAGGATAGTAGCGTACACTCAGTTTTAGGTAATCTTGGCTGGAAAAATAACGTTCAGCGTATCTGATCCTTGTATCATAGCGGTGTAAACCTGCCGGAAGTCATGCCCTTGCTCGGAAATACAATGTGCTTCATCTATCACAATGCGAGCTTCGAGCGAGTCAGCGTCTTCCAGCTCAACACAAGGGCGTTCCATGGTCATCATACCTAGTTTTCCGGCAGCTGCAAGTTGCTGCATCTTTGCTCTGAATACCTTGCTCTGGGCCATCTTCTCTGGCTAGGTATGTGTCGGAAGATAATAGAGAATGAGTGAGCCCAATGACATGCTCACCGTGACATAACACAGCCGGATGTCGTCTTGACTTTGCGCCGGCGCGCGAGCCATATTGTCGAGGCGCCGATTGGTATCGTTTAACTCCTCCTTCGTCGTGTTTCCGGTCAACATCACAGCAACAACTGAAGGATTATGAGTATGCAAAAGAAGAGAGGGTGTGCCATGATTACCGTCATATTCTCTTAAATGTATAATTTGATCCGTCTATAAGCCAGACATAAGCACAATAACATTACACTAGGCGATACGACTTACCATAAGCGATATCAGGGGAGATATTACGAGAGTGCACCCACGAGACATAAGTGCCGGTAGTTGGTAAGTCAGAGATTTCCCACCACCTGACGCGAGATTGAGCACAAAGACATTCATTCTGACTTGAAACGCACCAGTTGGCATTACGCAGACGATGTCACGATTGGCCATACTGGCATTGCATACACTGTCTTGAAGTGTCAGCAGGAGCAAGGCTGCATCACTGACAAACGACAGGATTCACCCTTCTTGACAAAGTCGAAAGGCCTCGATTCCAAAAACTTTCTTCATCTTCGCCTTCAGTATATCACTCCACTCGAAATCAGACGCAAAGAAGTCAGTATTGGTGCCAGTCGGCCCCAAAGTTACTGCGGGTGGCTCTACTATCGCAACAACTGAATCGCCCCTGATCGCCTGCTGCAGAAGGACCTGGAGAGAGCTTTTTTCCTTGATGAGCTGGTCAGCTTCATGCTGCAATGCCTTGATCGAGATTTGAACTCCCGCAAGCTTCTTATCACAGTTGTGTATGCTTTTGCGTAGATCATCCAGGTTTTTGTTGCCGTTTGAGGTCGAGGCACGAGAGCTAGATGGACCCGCGACCGAAGATGCATAGCGGCCGTCGCCAGACGTGAATCGACGCCCCTGCTGGGCCGTATAGCTCTCCAAAGACATTTTCAAGACCGCTTTCATCTATTGAGCCAGTAAGACGCGTAGAAACACGTTACTCCAGCTGCTGCGTACCTCTTCGTCGTCAGATTGCTCAATCACATCTTGGTCGTTGAATGGCATCTCCAGGTTGGTCGTGCTGTCCGTAGATAGGATTCAGAGTTGAGAGTAACAGAGTAGGAGGGATATCGCGGTAGCTAATTTCGGAACACGTAAGGACATGAAAGTGCAAGCATGAGGCCATCGTTTCTAGAGGGAAGATTGACAGCTCCGTGCGGAGATATCGGCGCCGGTCTATGTCATCACGGCCCGCGCGAGTTTCACGGTACGTTTGAACTCCTTACTCCTGCCACCGCCTGAGTGAGTCCATTTTTTTCCACGGCATTATCGTTCATACTAGTAGTGCTCAGCAAATACCATTGAATATTCCAACTAGGGGTGTATTCAATGATTACCATTGAATACCAATATCACATGTTGGATATTGAGAAATAATGTATTTGATAGTATTGGTATTGGGTTAGTATTGGTATTTATTGGTATGTAATGGTAATTAATGATGTAGTCAGTGTTTGGGTGATTCAAGTCCATGTCTTTGCTCACCTGAGTCCCTGATTGTCTTGCATTCACAACTAACACCTTATAAATTGTAAGATGAACTCATGAAGACACTCTTAGTAGCATCACTGTATATGTTACCACCACTTCATTGGAGCTTGGTATGTTCTGTTGTCTTGCAACTGGACAGTGCTACTACATAGACTGTGAAAAAATGGTACATGCATGCTAATATACACAGGTGGCCACAGCTGCAGTCAATGATGTTTACTTGCTCCAGATAGACACACCAACGAGACACTCAATACCATCACCAAGCCCAATTTGTAACCACTCCTTTGAGAAGTCAGTCTTTAATGCCTTCCTGGCCTTCAGAGATGAGCAAGAGTCTCTCATAGTATGATTGCTGTCACAGATTTTTAATGTTTCTACAAGACTTGCCTTAACAGGCAATGGTATTGATGGGATCTTGATGGGACCATCTTAAGTGCACATGGGCACTTATCCCGGCATTGATTTCAGTGCTTATCAATTGATGTGCACTCCACCATTGATGCACTGATGTGTCTTCTGTCTCTGATGCACTGATGCACTCCTTTTCTCATTTGTGTATCACAGGATAGAACTCAGAGCCTTGTGGAACATGCTGGAACTATGATGTCATAGTGTAGAACATTCTGGTAGATGATGTCATAGTTCTTAGAACCTTCTGGAGAAGTCTATCATTGTCTTGGAACAAGCTAGAACAAGTCTAGCCTTAGAACTGGGTTATGGGATCAGGTTATGGGGACAATTGCTATTGATTGATTATTGAAGTGGCACTACTAGAGCATAGGGCATGCTTAGTAAGGTAGACTACTTCACTTACTCATGTAGGTATTAGGGGTCTTAGGGTAGTACTTGGGGTTCTCCCCTCCATGTATATATAGAGGCACTCCTGAGGGCATATCTCCTCAGTCTTATCCACTCTCTTGATCAAGGACTACTCAGTACCCCCAAGTACTTCACTCACCACTCTTACTCTCTATCTCACCACATCCCCCTCAAGTTAACAACTTATCTGGTGAGTGTAACCCTAACTGTTACACTTGCATGATATAACAAAAATAGCTTCTCAACTGAAACACTGACATCAGGAATTGCAAGAATGTCTTGTGCAATGTGAGAGAGGGTGGGAAAGACCTTTGTGTGACTCTGTTACACACAGTCTTCACACCCTACTATTTTCATCTCCTTATCGTAATAGTAGCTAGCTACCTTTAGCCCATCTACACCACTGTTACCATTCCATTGGGTCCAACCCCATCTAAGGTAGACAACACTAGTAATACCCACCCCTTAAGTAAGCAAAGTGCTCAAATTCCAACCTCCCAACACTGATCCCAATGGCGGCAAAATGGGAAACTTTTTCATGAATCTGTCACGGAGACGGAGCTCAACGTAGCAACTAGGGACACGGAGTGGAAGACGACGACAAGGTGGTGGCAGGCGTATAGCACAATGCTCTCACCAACTATAAACCTTATGCAGGTATCTAGCCCAGTAAAGACCAAGTTAGTATTCTGACTACCAGCTATGTAGTACAGAGGGAATTTGCTTACCTAGCCCAGTAAAGACCAAGAGGTCAAGATGGGGGCTAGGAGCGTACATGCAGCAGTATATATAGACTTCAGGGACCTGCGCACAGACCATGTTGAGGGCAGGCTTTGCAAGAAGCCGTGTGAACGAAGAACAAAAGATCTACCTAAAGGAGAACAATAGCTATTGTCTAGTCCTTGCCAAGAACTCTACCCGTGAGAGAATCTATCTAAAAGGAGACCAACTATTGTATTCCATTCCCACACCTGTGAGAACATCCTTCCATAAAGAGAACAATAGGGAAAGAACAATAAGGAGCCCATGTGGATGGTATCTATGACGTCAAACCCTAGCTATGGGCTGAGCCATGTGTCTGTAGCCATGTGGTCTTACTTAAGCTAAGTCACATCCCAGTGTGACGTAGTAGCAAGTAATGTGACCGTGTGGAGCGTCTAAGCCACGTGATACGGGCGCTTAATAGACGTGCAAAGGAGTTTGTGCAGAGAAGGTTGCAACTGAGCTGCAGCCGGGAGTTTTACAGATAAAAACAAGAGGTAAATTGCGAAAATTAAGGGCTAGTCAGGCCATCCATGACAGAATCTGATCAATGGGAAATAGTCCTAGAAGTGTATTCTATAGTTCCTATTGAGTGTATCTTCACATATGTTGAGTCACACATAGTTATTCTGCCAAAATCTCCCCTAAGCCAAAAGTGATTCTTTTCACATTCTCAGTCATCTGGTGAGGTTTTCAATTTTTCCTGAGTCAATTTTGGCCGGCGCTTATCGAGCGTCTGGAATATAGCCTTCCAAATATGGTATCATCAATCACGGATCATGCCAAGATCTTAGATGTCCACGGCTAGTAAAGACTACATGCACCTGCATGTGTCGTTTCAACACAAAGACAGTGGTCTTTTGATGCAGCTTGAGACACCCTTAATTCCAAATTGTGGTCTAGGAGCCTGAAGAAACAAAAATAAAAATTTCCTGTCCCAATTTTCCAACACAAAGAATGGCCCAAACAGATTGGCCTGAGAGTCAGTTGCAAACATGTGATGAATTATACAGCCTTTTGAAACTGCTTGCTTGACATTGACAGTAGCACATGCTTAGTTATAGTGGTTTTACTGCAATACTTGCCTGCCAGCCACTCAGTCAGCCACCCAGATTCTGAGCCAGCCTATCAGAACTACTACATGGAGTACTTTGGAATATGCTGAGACATTACACAACAGAGTTTGCAGAATTATTGCATACTCGTGTCATGTCTCATTTTCACGTAAAAAAAAAGCAAAGAGTTGAGAATGAATGTTAGTAAAACCTACTTTTGAAAGAAGTCACCAGAGAGAATTGAACCCACACACAGTTAGTAAAACACTCTACCATCCACACTATAGAGCAGTTTATGGAATATAATATAGCTTTACAGTTACTTCAGGCATGATGTCATCAATTACCATATTTAGTAAACTACCAGTCACAAGTTTGCATGACATCATTGATTCTACTTAGTATTATGGAAAACTATGTTTTATAGGGATTTAACTCAGAGCCACAAGTATATTGCCTTCAATGATTCAGGTACCATTGCACTATACAGGAGTTTATGAGAAAGAGTTTTGAAAGGGTATAAAGGGTTAGCTTTGGCTTACCCTTACCCTTAACCTTGCATACCCTTACCCTTTACCCTCGAGGGTTACCCTTACCCTTGGTGATTACTACAAACATGTGGGGTCTTTACTGGCAGCTCAAGAGCTTTGCAAAATTGCAAGTCTCTGCATAATTGCTCTACATATATACAATAAAACTCAAGACTGAAAGACTCTTGCCACAGAAATAACTTCAGCACACAGTGAGCAGCAGTCATAACACCATGCTTGTAGTCCAATTTGTGTCCAATTCCAGTTGCATTACCTCATCAAATACACCATATGCACTTCAAGCTTCATCTCAGAACTTGGGGTGTGTTGTTCATGCAAGAACACTATCTTCCACCAATTTCACTGACCTAGTTCCATACCTCTGATTCAGGGCCCATGCATCAACGCTTCTCCTGATTTTCATCATGTCCCTTTCCCAATCAAAAGAAGATCTACAGGGCTTTCCATGTGCATGGCCATGCAACTCAATTGATGGATCTCAATTCTTGGGCAAGATTTGTCAAAGCAACTTTCCTGACTGTAAGACCTGACTCGGGATTGGGGAATGCGTAAGGCCGAAGATCGGCAAAGGTATAGGAATTGGAATCAGGGAATCGGGGAGTGAGTAGTTGGCTTCAACTAAGTAAGTTGCGCCTCTTGTGAATCCTCGGGTCTTGGATTTGGACTTAGCAAGATCAAAGGTTCAACCTCGGGATTGGAGGTCAAACAGGACAGGAGTCGGGATTGGCGGACAAGAACAGAAGTTGGACAACAACAAGTAGGACTACTTCAGCTAGTGAAGTAGAACAAAGGAGATAGGAAGTAGGGGAATACAATTCAATATTTAAACCTCTACTGTACAAGTTGTATCTACTTATATACTACTAGAAGCTGTAAGTCCGATAAGTGTACATGTGTAACTGTGAGATAAGGGAAGAGTGATCAAGCAAGGTTATTGGAATTGGAGGGAAATCAGAGAAAGGTAACAAAGGAAATAACTGTAAGTAATAGGACCAGTGATGTGTCGAGCATGAGGAAGATCAGAGTATAGCTGGAGATGTGATATGTGACATGTGGAAGTGTGCCTGTATGGAGATAAGGAAACCAGATGTTCGGTACCAATCATGTGATCCGATCAGATTGTAATACTGACTGCACATCCTGAGGCTGTGTCAATTGCAGTGCCATGCAACTTGCAAGTACATCACCCTGTTCACCAGAAGAGAGCCTATAGTGTAGATTGTAGTGAGTAGGTGAAGTACAGTAGCGGCAAAAAGTCTTGCGACACCGCAAGTGCACAACTCTGTGCTCACTGTTTGAGCTCAATGCTGTGTATTTTAATCAGCCTTTCTTTATACATAGTGTATTAAATCTATGGAATTATTATCTTTAAGGAAACCAAAAACTTCTTTCTTGTATATGATACATTGTACACAATTTGCACTGTTGCGGCGCTAGGTACCCATCACGCGCATGACCACTATTTTGTTTTGTTTTATTGTTTGATCCTTCCGCTTCACCACTCTTGTGCTTCTTTCCATACCACCCACTCTCCCAAATCTAGACTATACATATGGTGCAGTGTGCCCCTACCAAAAAAGCCCAAATCTGAACTCTGAATCATGAAGGTGTCAGTGTGGCTGACATTTGGAAGAAAGTCCCCGTTCACCAGTCTACCATCATGGCACTATCAAAAACCTATCCCACAATTACAATTTCTATGCAAACAAGCCCAAGGCAGGTCATCCTTGTGTTTTACAAGACCACAATCTCCATCATGCCACTTTACTCCTGGCACGACAAGAGGCCTGCAACACTGCAGACCTGCGGTGCAAGGCATTCCCACAAGTAGCTGCCCAAACAATGTGTCACAACCTTGCAGAGATTAGGCTGAAGGGATGAGTGTGTCTGTCGCGGAGCGACTGCTGCTATACTACTAAACCCTAAACAAGGGCAGAGAAGAGGGGGAGTGGAAGTGGAAGTGGATCTCCAACGACGACAACGAGGTCAAAGTCAATGATGAGCAGGCAAGCAGGCTCAGAGGCCGGATACTGGCAGTGCAAATGACGAAGTTAATAAGGTATGATACTAAGTTACATGCAGTAACTCACCTGGCAGTGCAAATGACGAAGAGGTCAAGATGCAGAACCAGGGAGGGTAAGGGGTACTATATATACTGTGTCTGGGTGGTCTGTGCACCAGTTCCCACACTAGGGACTGGAGTAACTGTGGGGCTGGAGTAACAATAGAACAATAAGGGACCAGGGTAACTGTCAAGGACCTGAGTAACTGTCAAGGACCAGGGTACATAGAACAATAGGACTAGAACAATAGACAATAGAACAATAGTATCAGGAACAATAGAACAATAGGAACTGGGGGAATCCCTAACAATAGACAAAAGACAATAGACGGAAGACAATAGGACAATAGGGACTGGGGGAATCCCTGGGGAATCCCTGTCAATGGAAGTTGAACAATAGAACAATAGCCTAGGTTGATCTGGAACCGCTCCAGATTGAGTCTAGGGTTTGGGTCTGGACTATTGATAAATAAGGCAGGATGTCACGTGACCCAGGTTAGGGTTAGGTCCGGTAACACTCCTAGCCGGAAAATAAGCGCTCTAGATAGGCGCCTAAGGCTGTAAACTGGTGACATTATTGGAAAAATCCGGTCTCTGTTGGACTATCCATGTCAGTGTCAACAGAAGCAGTTCCTGTCTGTAGCTCATAAGAAGTAGAAGTGGTGGGCTGGACATGCGACCAGATGGATCCCAAGCGGCGATGCGTATTGCAAGCAAATGCGTGGCCAATGACGTCGTTGGTGGAACTCGTGAGATTGAATTGTATAAGTTTGCACTTGTGGTTCTCGCCTTCAAAGTCCAGAAAAAGCCAACAGTCTGGATGCGACGCGCGCAGGCGGTCGCAGTTGAGTGGAACAAAAGGTCCTGAGCGCAGGGGAATTGGGTGGTCGCTCTGAGTGTTGCAATAAGAGCAGTTGTCAAGCGAGTCCGCGACGGAGGTGACGGATGACGCTGGTGAGGGTGATTTAGGAGTGGATCTCTCAGGGGAGACTGTAGGCACTACTGAGGGTTCCGGCGGCGGCGTGGGCGCGGGGATGATGGGGTAGCGACGAAGAACCTCGCGGCGCGGGCGGTATGGGCAGCAGCCGTCTGGTAAGTGTGGAACTGTTGGACAATAACGGCAAACACGAGGCGGGTTGTCAATGGTAGGCGCAGCGGACATAAACGTAGAGAAAGACGCAATGAAGCAACGCAGGAGATGCTACAGCTTTTGGTGCGAAGAGACTCCCTCAACGCGAGTGCAAAGTGTAAAGGAACTCTGAGAACTAGGGCGGGGATTGATTGATTTTCTACGCAGTACAGACAACACCTTTTATATATCTAAGCCCCTCTCCTAAACCTTTCCTTCTTTGTCCTAAACCCAAACACGAGAGCGAGAAAATACTGTGACAGAGTACTTCCGTCCCCGGAGGCAAAATGACCAGCGAATCAACACCCGGCAGGACACAGCATTGGTCAACACGGAGAAGTGGTGCGCACACTTATGCTGAAGGGGCGCCAACCGTCGTGAGCAGGTGATGAGGCGCCGTCCAAGAGTTGCACTGTGTGGCGTGATAGGAGCCTTTCTGAAACAAGGTCCGCAAGTCAATTTTCTTCTATTGTTGGTCCGACCTGCATCCGAAACACTTGGTGGCTGGCCGGCCCATGCTCCGACATGAAGGGGGCGTGTCTGCGAGTTAGAGTCCGGTGCGAGTTCTCAGCCTCGCATGTTTCTGGCGGGTTGCTGCCCCTTGCCAAGTCCTCAGATCCTCGGCGGACTCCTCGTGACCTCGGTGAACCTCTCGTGCCCGCGGTGCTGGGAAAGTGAAGGGATTTGCCGCTCAGGAGGACGCGGGCCGCGCAAATGGCTGGCTGCTGCCGTGTCTCCGCACCTAGCCATTTTCTGGGCGTATCATCGTCAAGGGACAAGTTGTCAAGTCAGAACCCCTTGGTGTAGCTACACACAAGGTCGAATGATGGTCTAGGCCGCGCGGTTGCTGTCAAGCACAGTGGCAGACAGATGATGGTTTGATAGAAGGAATATTGATACAAAGTGGATAGACTGAGGTTCTAGCCCCCATGTCTAGCAGCTATTTATACATGTTGACCTAACTACTTTTGGACCTGTCCAAAGTAGTGGTAGCAAATCAGAGGAATAGAAAGAAAGAACAATACACAGAGAACAATAGCTACTTTGGAAGGCCAATGGGAGAAAAGACCGTCAAGGCGTGGAAACAAGGGACAATAGAAAGGTGAGGCATGAGGCGAAAATCAATAGAGAAGGGGTTGAACCCAAAACAGGGGATAGATGGGGTTGGACCCAAAACAGGGGATAGACGGGGTCGGACCCGATGGAATGGTAACAAAGGTATGGAAAGGCCGAGGGTTGAACCAAGGCAATGGTAACTAATTGGAGTTAGGTCCGAGGTTTGAATGGACACAAGGAGACAACCAATGACGTAATAGTCTGTGTTGAACGGAGGCGATGTGGATCAGGAAATGATGGAGAAAGGACAAGTTGGATCATCAAGGCAAGTGTAAAGAAGATAATTGAAGAAGTGAAGAAAAATAATAGGGTGTGAAGACCGTTCATAACATTACCTCCCCTTTAAGACTTGTTGTTTGCGAGTGTTGCATCATCATCACTGAGTGGAGTCAAAGGTGAAGGAGGAGACTCCGGTGTGGTATCATTGTCTTCAACGAGGGCAGGCACTGTCCGTAGTCTGGTCAATGGAGTGTTGGCAGGAGTAGGAGCTGGTGGTCTTGGAGGTGGTGTGGGAGTAGGGGGAGTCATGCGACGTTGTTGACAAGGGCATTCAACCTGCGGCTCATTCTCCGTTCTGGACCAAGCGAGAGGAGGACGTGGGACTCGGTAGTAATGAGCGTTGGCCCAGGCATTGATAGATGCTGCTTGGCGCCATATGAATGTAGTGCAAAGACAAAGATCCCGATCCCTTTGAAGTTGCTTCAACTGTGCCAACCATTCCCACAAGATGAGATCAAAGCGAGACCGCGGTACTCGTTGGTCCTATGAGGCGACGAGCTGTTGAAACATTTGTTCGGTGGCAGCTAACTCGAGAGGAAGTCGTGCAGTAGG
>JABYQR010000206.1:0-82278 GCA_022592445.1 Cytidiella melzeri | reverse complement strand
TCCGTATGGACTCGGGTAAAATAGAAGCTATCACCAATTGGCCGGTACCACAGAACCTCCGTGATGTACGCGGTTTCATTGGATTTGCCAACTTCTACCGACGTTTCATCAAGGACTTTGCGCGGCATACTCGTCCTCTTCACGATCTCACCAAGAAAGACCAACCTTGGAAGTGGGGAGAAGCACAGCAGAACGCCTTTCAAATGCTCAAAGATGCGTTCACTCAGGAACCAATTCTAGTCACATGGGAACCCGATCGCCCCACACGTATTGAAGTTGATGCGTCTGGCTTTGCAACCGGAGGAGTTCTATTGCAGAAACTAGAGGATGGACAATGGCACCCGGTAGCGTTCCGGTCTCAGTCTATGGCTGAAGCAGAACGGAACTATGAGATCTATGATCGAGAAATGCTCGCTATCATCAGGGCTCTCGAAGATTGGCGTCACTATCTGGAAGGATTACCCGCGCCCTTTGAGATTATCACAGATCATCAGAATCTGCAGTACTGGCGTACCGCTCAGGACCTGTCTAGACGACAAGCTCGGTGGTCCTTATACCTTAGCCGGTTTGATTCGTGTTGACCCACAAACCCGGAAAGACCCTTACTCAAGGTGACCCGCTGTCCAGAGTTAGAACCTTGGAAGTACTAGATGCATCAGACAACAAAGAACAAGTTGTGCTGAAACCCGAATACTTCCAAACCATAGCTGCCTCAAGTACTCTAGAAACAGACCCATTGGAAGCTCGAATCAGAGACATCAGCCTTCGAGAAGCAGAGGTGGTTCAGGGATTAGCCAAGCTAAAGAAGGACGGACCCCGGAAGTTGACAGATGGTGGACTAGAGTGGGAAGAAGACAGCGGACTGGTGTACTACAAAGGAAAGCTGTACATTCCTAAAGATCGAGAAGTCCGAAAGGAGATTGTACGTCGATGCCACGATGCACTACCAGCAGGACATCCGGGCAAACACGCAACCCTGGAACTAGTAACACGGCACTATTGGTGGCCTCGTATGGCATCATTCGTAGAACAATACGTCCTCGGATGTGACAAGTGTCAGCGGACCAAATCAGCACAGCACCCGGTTGCCCCAATACAGCCTATCGAAGTACCAGACGGACCTTGGCAGGTGGTTGGTGTAGACTTAGTCGGACCACTCCCACGCAGTAAAGGTTTTGACATGATTGCCGTGTACACAGACTTGTACAGCAAGCAAACACATGTAATTCCAACTCAGTCTACGGTCACAGCAGACGGTATAGCCGACCTTCACATCAGAGAGGTGTTCAGGCTCCACGGCATTCCCCGACAGTTCGTATCCGATAGAGGACCCCAGTTTGCAGCTCGTGTCATGCAAGCGTTGTACAAACGGCTAGGCATCACTGGCGCCATGACTACCGCCTACCACCCTCAGGCCAATGGTCAAACGGAAAGAACCAATCAAGAGGTAGAAAAGATTCTACGACTCTTTGTTGACCAACGACAAGATGATTGGGCAGAATACATCCCAGTGGCTGAATTCGCCATCAACTCCCGGGTCAACTCATCTACTCAGCACTCTCCGTTTGAAGTCATGTACGGGTATCTACCGGACTTTACCATTCCTATTGGTCGTCAAAGTCGTATGCCAAATCTAGACGCACGCCTAGAAAAGCTCAGACAGGTTCGGGCAGAAGCCGAAGCTGCCTCGCGTCTCTCTAAGGAAAAGATGGCGAAGCTTCCGGATATACCCGTAGAGCTACTCCAGTCTTCAAGGAAGGGGACCTCGTGTGGTTGTCTTCCAAGAACGTCAAAGTACATCAGCAGTCTGACAAGCTAGGGCCTAGACAGCTTGGTCCCTTCACAGTTCTTCAGAAGACCGGTGAACATACATATCGGATCAAACTCAAATCCGGATATCGTATTCACGACAACATCAACGTCGAAAGGCTATCTCCGTATCGAGGAAACGAAGTAAACGGCCTCATACCAGAACCACCAGCACCGATCATAGTAGATGATCAACAAGTCTATGAAGTCGAGAAGATCCTAGACAGTCGGATCTATCGGAAGCAAATGCAGTACCTAGTCAAATGGAAAGGCTATGGAGAAGGCGATGTAACGTGGGAACCTGCAGTAAATCTGACCAATGCGAAAGAGAGCATTGCAGAGTTCCACGCCAGACATACCAACGCGCCTCAGAGATTACCCAAAGCACTCTTCGACTCCATTCCTTGGAAACCGTTGGAGAACATCACAGAAGCTATAGCATCTGACCTCGAGTGGGCAGATGGTAGAGTCCCTGGTCTTAGTTCATCGAGGCGATGAATTTTAGGAGGGGGGTAATGACATGGATAGTCCAACAGAGACCGGATTTTTCCAATATTTTCACAAGTTTACAGCCTTAGGCGCCTATCTAGAGCGCTTATTTTCCGGCTAGGAGTGTTACCGGACCTAACCCTAACCTGGGTCACGTGACATCCTGCCTTATTTATCAATAGTCCAGACCCAAACCCTAGACTCAGTCTGGAGCGGTTCCAGATCAACCTAGGCTATTGTTCTATTGTTCCTCTTCCATTGATGGGGATTCCCCCAGGTCTTATTGTTCTATTGTTGTATTGTTCTAGTTCTATTGTTCTACGTACCCTGGTCCTTGACAGTTACTCAGGTCCTTGACAGTTACTCCGGTCCTTGACAGTTACTCCGGTCCTTGACAGTTACTCAGGTCCTTGACAGTTACCCCGGGTTCCTTATTGTTCTATTGTTACTCCAGTCCCACAGTTACTCCAGTCCCTAGTGTGGGAACTGGTGCACAGACCACCCAGACACAGTATATATAGTACCCCTTACCCTCCCTGGTTCTGCATCTTGACCTCTTCGTCATTTGCACTGCCAGGTGAGTTACTCAATGTAACCTAGTATAAGCATGCTATTAACTTCGTCATTTGCACTGCCAGTATCCGGCCTCAGTGCCTGCTTGCCTGCTCATCATCGACTTTGACCTCGTTGTCGTCGTTGGAGATCCACCCCCTTCCTCTCTCTTTCACTCCCGTTCTAGGGTTATCAGCATAGCAGCAGTCGATCCGCGACAGTGGGTAGAAACTAAACTGAAACAGAAGGTATTCGGTGCATACACCAAATGGGTACCTATCAACTATAACCCCGGAGGATATCGAGCATTCATGCGCAAGATATGGAAGTCAGGGCATGAGTGGGCCATCCGCGTGTTGAGCCAGTATCGCCAACCGCGACACTAGCCCGACAGAGGCAGGGGAAAGGGACACTTACCTGTTGTTGGTTGGTAGGGTTAGGTGTAGGCTTTGGGGGCGAGTAGTAAGAGTAAAAGACGTATGGATTGCCTCGCAGACGTGAGGTTTTTATCTACTACTACAAGCGTACAAACAAATGTAAATACAGAGCGCGTGAGCGCTAGTCAGCTTTCCATCGTGTTTCGACACAGCATAACATGCGGTTTCCGACACAGCTCAACACTCCCCCTCGCTAAGTATGGTGGGTCGTTTTCTTCAAACTGCCTTGACTGTAGCGCCTGGAACGCTGATCTCAAGTCCAAGCATTTGTCGGAACTTGATGAACTTGACTCTTCCGAGATTCTTAGTGAAAAGGTCGGCCGGGTTTTCCTCTCCTGGAACAAATAGAATTTGTACGAGTTGCTGGTCGACGACATCGCGAATGAAATGATAGCGGATGTCGATATGCTTTGAGCGCTTCTCGGTCACAGGGTTGGTAGAGACAAATATTGCGCCTTGGTTGTCACAACAGATCGGAATGGGTTCAAGATTGTAGCCGAGCTCAGAGAGCATCGATCTAACCCAGATCACCTGGCGCGAGCAATTGCTCAGAGCCATGTACTCGGCATCCATTGATGAGTGCGCAACAGTACGTTGTGCGCGTGACTGCCAGCTGAATACACCTCCTGCGAGTTTGAGGATGTAGCCAGTCTGTGAACGGCGAGTGTTAGGATCTGATTCCCAATCCGCATCTGTGAATGCAACTAGACCTAAGTCTGATTGGCTGTCATACTCGAGACGATAGTCGCGAGTCCCTATGAGGTAGCGGCAAATATAGAGTGCCTTGCTAATGTGGTCCTCACTTGGGTTAGCGCTCTGTTGAGCAAGCTTAGTGACAGCGAACGCAATGTCCGGCCGGGTGCCAAGCATGATGTAGAGCAACGAGCTGATAATCATTTGGAAACGACTTCGGCGAGCTGGATCAACAGCTCCTTCATATGTGATGGGATTGTAGCCGTCGGGCAAGGGTGTCGGCACCGGCTTGGCGTCCTGCATGCCGCAGCGTTCAAGCACTTTATCAAGATAAGCACTTTGGTCTATACAGAGCTTAGTGCTGTGCCTTTGAATACGCATGCGCAGGAATTCTTTGACTTCAGGTAAGTCACGACATTCCCACTTGTCCATGAAGCGTGCCTTGTCTTGGCGCACCTTGAACTGGTTGGAGCCCATGAAGATTGCGTCATCAACGTATATGACGACCACAATAATGTCTTCACCGTCAAATTTGACAAAGACACCAGCGTCAGACCTTAAACGTTTAAAGCCGAGCTTCTTCATGAATTTGTCTAGTGTTCGCCACCAGACTAGACCAGCCTGCTTAAGGCTGTAGAGCGCTTTGCGCAGGCGAAACACAAGGTGCTCCATGCCTTTCTCTACGAAGCCTTCTGGCTGTTCCATATAGATCTCCTCTTCTAAGTCGCCGTACAAATAGGCGCTTCGCACATCTAAACCGGTCATAAACCAGCCTTCGAGTGCAGACAGTGCAAGAATAAGCCTGACGGTCTCAAATCTCACAACTGGAGAGAAGATTTGGTCAAAGTCTATGCCTTCGACCTGCATAAAACCACGAGCTACAAGCCGGGCTTTCTTGCGATTGTCTGACTTTACGTCAAAAACCCATCTATTCTTGATGACTTTCCGGTTTTTTGGTCTGTCAACAAGATCGTAGACTTTGCGATCTTTGAGGGCTTTAAGCTCCTCACGCGCAGCCTTACGCCATTCTGCCTGCTCTTTTTTGGGTAATTGCAGGATATCACGGAATGTCCATTTGCGAGGATTAGACATTGGGTCAATCGGCTCAACAGCTTTGTTAAGCATGTAGTTGAGGAAATTTGCTCCCCCTTCATGGCATAGGGCTGCCAGTTCTGCTTCGACTGATGCTGACTCATTCTCAGAATTGAGCGGCGTAAGTTCGCTCGAGTCGCTATCATTTCCAGGTTGAGGATCTTCAGAGGGATTGTTACTCTGAACAGGACTGGGAGAACGAGGCGCGGGACCATCTTTTCTCACCTGTTGGGGATCTTGCCGTCGAGGGCGACTCGTTTTAGGCTGATCATTACCCAACTTCCTTCGAAGATCACTTCGTTGACGCTCAGTGGTTGTTGTTTTCCCATAGACGTCACCTGGTCGTGCAGGTGGTGGATTCCTTTGACGCGCAGATTGACGCGGCTGAGGTGCCGGTTGATCTCCCGGAGCATCATTAGGAGGACTCGGACTACGCTCTGGAAGCGGTGCGGGATCTTCGTCAAGATCTCGGTCTGGTCGCTTTTGTGAAGGATGAGGGCGACGCGGAGGAATATCATCATCTCCGGTGTCATCGAAGCCAAGACCATCAGAATGGTTGTCATCATTGTCATCGGCGGGACGCTGCTCACGTGGGCGCGATCGCCGCGTCTTAGAGTCTGGACACTTAGGGAAAAAATCTTCATCAAATTCAGCTTGAGTAGCCTCAAAGACGACATTGTTTGGGGCGCGCATGAATTTCCAGCCATGAGTGGTTTGACCAATGTAGGTCATCATCTCATTCTTGGGTGCAAGTTTGTTAGCACGCACTTTAGGCGGAATAAATACGTAAGCGCTGCAGCCAAACACGCGAAGTTTGGAGACATCAGGGACTTCGCTGTAGAGGATTTCGTAAGGCGTACGCCACTTGTGACAACGCATGGGAGTTCTGTTGTACACGTGAACAGCATGTTCTACGGTGAAATTCCACCATGATGGGGGAAGGCACGCGGTAAAACGCATGGCTTCGGCCTTATCCATCATTGTACGCATGAATCGTTCAGCACGACCATTCTGCTGATGCATGTGTGGCGTGGACTGAAGGATAACAATGCCATTGTCAGGTAACAAGTCATCAAACGCTTTTGACTTGTACTCTCCCCCTGCATCGGACATCCATTTCTCGACTTTGGCGTTGAACTGAGTATTCACCATAGCGAGAAATTGTCTTGTAGCGTCTATCGCTTGAGACTTCTGTCGTAATGCCTTCAACCACGTGTGTGATGTGAAGTCGTCAACAAATGTGATTACGTATTTGTGACGGTGGTATGATTCGACAGGGAATTCCTTCAAATCAGAGTGGATGATCTGGAATGATCTAGTCGCACGCTGATCTGATGCAGGGAAAGGGCGCGTAGGCATCTTGCCTTGCGCGCATCCTTGACAGGGGGTTTTTGGTGGATCAAACTTGAAATCCGGTATTCCCTTTGTGTGACCCTTCAGACGGCGCAACACCTCATCGCCAGGGTGCGCAAAACGTCGATGGGCAATGTCATGAGTGACATTCGCAACTTGTCGACTAGCGACATGTGCGTGATTCTGAATCCCAAAAGTAGGACATCTAGGAAACAGAGGGTCGAAACGAAGCCGAAGCTTACCAGTTTCGCTGACAACGTCAATTTGCTGGTAATCACCGGTAACACGCATGCCATTATTTAGCAGCTGACCGAGTGATATGAGTTTGACATTCAGATTTGGCATATAGTACACTTCGTTCAATGTATAAGTGTCACCATTTGAGAGACGCATTGTAACGTTACCCACGATCGTAATTTTAACGTTCCGAGTTGCAGTTGAGACTGTGATCGGTCGTGGTAGAGTGCGTTTATCTTGCAACTCATTCTCATCAAAGGTGAAGTGCATAGAAGCACCAGAGTCTAGCAGCCACAAATGTTGTGATTCTGCGTTGAGATGTTTCTCACACTTAGTACATTCTGCAAAATCCCTGTCATGCACACATTTATTCGAAACGTTATGGTAATACATCGACGAAATAACTACGCGATCACGTTCACAAGCAGAATCTGTTGGAACGGCGTCAGCGACTGTGAGTGCAGGGACGCAAGAACGAAAGACTTGCCAGTTGTAAGTACCAGCGGCCTTGAGGTAATTGTTGTTGTCGTCAGTACCGAACAAGACTGCATCATCCTCATCATCGTTGTAAGGCCCAGGAGTAGGCGTGCGGAGCTCGTCAAGGGACACAGGGGTCTCCTTGGAAGGACTATCGTGGAAGACAACTTCCTCGTCTTCGCTGTCAGAGACAACGTCGACCCTGCCACGCTTCGAGGGGCGACTCGAACCTTCAACGAACTCTGGTTCAGGAGAAGGGCGCTTGGCTGACGGCTTGTCGCGAATGACAGCCTCGAGGGTACGGATATGCTCAGCCGTAGCAGGAACTCCAAGGCGCTGGGTGAGAGCCTGAGCAGCCTTGAAGCTGGGGTAGTTGTTTCCAGCTCGAACAGGACGAGCACCAATACGCTTATCAAGCAGAACCTTACTGGCTCAGGTGCAGGCACTGGAGCTGGAGCAAAGACGGGTGCCAGCGGTGCGGTCAACGCGACGCTAGCAAAGTGGTTGTGTTCACCGCCTTTATTGCCACGAGAGCGGTGACGAGTCCTCTTCTTTGGTCCATTCTGCTGCTGCTGCCCCTGCTGCGTCTGCTGCTGCTGACCCTGAGGGCGCTGCTGCGTCTGCTGCTGACCAAACTTCGGGTCGTTGCCAGGCTTACGCTTGACAGCGGTCACCTTTGAGGCCTGGGGCTGCACCTGCTTGCCTATGCCACGTGACTTAGACTGCTCGTAGGAGTTGACGATGGCAACACCAATATCGATAGGCTTGACGTCATTGACAGAGGTAGCGGCAGCAAGAAACTGGAGAAGGGTATTGGCGTACGGAGGAGCCTTGGTGATAAGGAGCATGCCCTGAAGAAAGAGCGGGACCTCTACGCCA
Source organism: Cytidiella melzeri (assembly GCA_022592445.1). Lineage (NCBI taxonomy): Eukaryota > Fungi > Basidiomycota > Agaricomycetes > Polyporales > Irpicaceae > Cytidiella > Cytidiella melzeri. The sequence goes on along the minus strand of JABYQR010000206.1, from coordinate 74,260 downwards.
TAGCCGGACAGACGCTGGAAGTGCTGAAGGAACTGGTCGATCGCAGGTCCAGGGTGCTTGTCAGCAGCAATGACATGGTCAATGGCATGCCTAAACTCAGTGAACATGAGGGGGACACTGGGCTTGCCATATTTCGCCTTGAGGAGCTCCCACACCTCATTAGCAGTGGGGAGATCCACAATGAGCTCTTGAATGGATGGGACAGCACGGAGGATAATCGCTCCACGTGCCTCCTCATCCTTCTCCGCCCAGGCATTGTAAGCGTCAAGCTCCTCCTGAGTAGGAGGGCGAGCAGCAATTGCCGGGCTATCACCATGGGCAGCGACGGCAGGAGTGCCAGTTGGCCTCTCCATAGGCTCCTCGACAGCGCGGAAGGATTTGCGCGTCATGAGGTAGGCCTTAATGTTTGTGCTCCAGACGTTCCAATTTGTACCGTCTAGATGCTTGATGGAGGAGAGAGTGGCATTGTCGGCCATGATAATGTAAGAGTTCTAGGGGAAGACCTTCATCAGTGACGTTGAAAACAACAGCGACAAGGTTTCACCCTAGCGGGGCCCAAGCAGGCGCCCGCGGACAGCGTCGACGTCGATCACGTGCGACATGGAACAAGGTACGCTTGACATGCGCGGCGAGAGCGAGCGCTGCAGATAAGCGCCGCACTCAATCGTCGTAGACGAGAGTGACAGGCGCGGGGCTCATAACCTGTCGAGCCAGTATCACTAGCCCGACAGAGGCAGGGGAAAGGGACGCTTACCTGTTGTTGGTTGGTAGGGTTAGGTGTAGGCTTTGGGGGCGAGTAGTAAGAGTAAAAGACGTATGGATTGCCTCGCAGACGTGAGGTTTTTATCTACTACTACAAGTGTACAAACAAATGTAAATACAGAGCGCGTGAGCGCTAGTCAGCTTTCCATCGCGTTTCGACACAGCATAACATGCGGTTTCCGACACAGCTCAGCATGTGCTTCGACACAGCTCAACACCGCGTACTCATACACAAAGGTGAAGCTTCAGAAGAGCAGAAGCGGGATCCAGTGTTGAAGGTGAGAAAGCCAAAGGGGCACATTCCTGCGGCAGATCACCTTGCCAAGGCCGAGGCTGAGGCGAAAGTGAGGTCAGAGGAGGACCAAGCGAAGTTCATGGAATGGATATTTAAACACCTTACCGACGAACTGGAGTACAAGTCTTCAAATTACAGTTGGCAAGAGCCGTTTAGGGAACGGCAATATCTTGCTAACAGGATGCTAGCAAATGTGCTGGATTTTGGGGAAGATGAGTTTTGCACCCCCGTGTGGAACAGGGATTCCAACCTAAGTTGCAATGGTCATCATGAGGATGGTGGTGGGGCCGACCCCTCGCTGTCAGAATCTGTGCGGTGGCGAGTGAACCCGAGTCCAGGAGGACGCCTGGATTGGGGGGATCTCACAGATACAGGGTGGGGCTCTCTCTACCCTGAGTCTGGCAGGGAAACCCTTGGTACCGGAGAGTGAGAGGGATGATAAGTGCCACGACCTGGCACACTCCAAAAGCAGGATTACGTTCAGGGGGGAGTATTTTCTTTTTTCTGTGCAGTAGCGACAACGCGCTTAGACGGGGCTAAGTCATCAGGCCTAGGACATACCACATTCAACCGTCCTGAAAAAACCGTCAGAAAGTAGCAGTTGCAGCAGGCACTCGCAGCCGCAGGCCATCACGGGGCCGGGAGTCTATATCTCCTTTCCTGTTTCTGCCAAGTACAGGTTGCGACACTCGGGCGGTGCTTGAACACCACTGCCTTGCTGTCCGGTCCATACCACTCATCCGAGGACTGTATAAAGCAACTCACTCTTGGGGCGGGCGCTGGCAGCCGTCCTATGGTTACGGATCACGGTCTCACATGTAACTACGTTACACAAGGACCTTCATAAACTAAGATATAATAATAATAAAAAGAACACACACCGTGCCTGTAGTATCAGAGCCCCGGCTACAATGCTGGCCACAGCCTCAAGAGCATCTTGCCCGCATTCCCCTTCTCCCTACTGGTATCTCGGGTCAACGATCCCTGCGTCTCGCTCTCACTGGCGCACGTAGTTTCAGTATTTTACCCTGGCGATACTATGTAACGTGCACTTACCCTGGTTCGCGCTGCCCGTCAGTTGACCGATGGTAGCATTTACCGTCACGGTGTAGTTGGCGTGGACGCTAGCCTAGTAGTAACTAGCTCTAGTATACATTACATAGCAGCTTTGAGCAATCTTGAGTACCACGTTCCCCTCACACACCGCAATGCTGTAGACATGCGATCTTCATGTCGCGATTCCAACAGCACGAGATTGCGTTCACAGAGCATGTTTGCCGGCTGTGTATTGGACCTCCGGGTCTGAGCGTTTGAGAGCTTAAAAGGCCTGAAAGTTTTGTCTCGAGGTGCTCTCATGCTGGGTGCCATTTCTCCCTTTATCACCACCACCACTCTCACAGCGCATGGATTGGTTTCTGCAGAGTTCACAGTCGACTCTGCTTCAATCATGGGCGAGGCTTCGTGTCGGAGTGACGGAACAACAGTTCGACGAAGAACATAGTGGGCTCGACCCGTGGTTTTCTCCGACAGCCCGCACCTTCGTCTTGGGTACGGTTGTTCCTGCCACCATCGTGCTGCTTGCTGTGCTGTATGATGTACTGTCTGCAATCCGGTGGCCGAAACTCGTCCATGATCGCTGGCGCATGTTGAAGTCTCCGCTGACGGACTTCATGGGTCTGGAGGACCTCAGCGAGGAGCCCGGACCAACTCTCGTTCAACCAGTGTGGAAGGTTTGGACTTTGGTGGCTTTGTCCACAGCGGAAACGTCAGGCTGGGCGACTGCGCTGGCGTATGGGGTCTTGGCAGGGGATATTCAGCGGAGCCACATAGTACAGGCTGGAGCGGTGTTTATAGCTTGGGTGAGGATTCAATGACATTCGAGTCAGTGGTCAGCTCATTATGATCACTGTTCAGATGTATGCTACAGGAAGACTTTTAATGAAACCCCCTTGTACACCGCCATACTTCCTCCTTCTGTTCTACGCCGCGAATGTGCTCTCGGGCCTCGCCGACCTTATAGCGGCGATCCTAGGTCCAAAGGAAGAGCTCGGGAAGATTGTTCTAGATCTTTTGCGCGCAACTATCCCTACTATACTCCTATGGATTGCCGGGACTTTCCCCCTAGAGGAAATACTGCCCTGTTCGAATGCGGCAAGCGACAAGGACGTGAGCCAATATTCTTGTGTGATTTCGAATACATGTCGATACCCCAAATACAGATACCCAGCATCAATCTTACCATGCCCGAGGACAATCTGAATCTGTGGTCCTGGATGACCGTGTCATACGTCTCGCCGATTTTCAAAGTCGCGATGAGTCGAACGCTCGACGAGCCCGATGTCTGGAGCTTGTCTCCGTTCTTTGCACACAAGAACTTGTTCACAAAGTATCTTGGTTATTGCCAGAAGTGAGTTTCCAGGCATAAGATTCGATACAGAGTGACCGAGACCTTGGATATTTATCCAGACACCCTAATCATTCCCTGCTATGGTTCCTTCTAGCATCCAACTCCCTCGACCTCATCCTCGATATCACTCTCGAGATGTGGAGTGTCGTTGTTGGTATGTGAAATACACTTCAACTTTCCACTGACCTAATTTGACGCCATAAATGCCTAGGCTTCGTGCCTCCGTTTGCCCTCCAACAGATCCTCGCTGCCCTGGCCGACTCAGACCCTCAAGCACGAACCACAGCATACCTGTACACATTCGTCTTTTTCATCGCCAACATGTCCTTCGCGCAGGTAGACGCCTTCCAGACTTGGTACACGCGTCGGTGCTACGAACGAACGCGTGGCCAGTTGTTCTGTGCGCTTCACTGGAAAGCCTTGAAGAGGCGAGACATCGGCGGTAAAGTGGCCTCGTCTGACACTGATGAGGAAAGCACGGCGGGTGCGGACCTTGGCAAGATTGTGAACCTGATGCAGTGAGTGCAAAGTGATGATCAACGTTGGCTGACTTCTTGTTGACGCAGCCTTCCTCGTGTAGAGGGGACGCCTACGCTGTTGCCCAGCGTTTTTGGGAGTTTTCGGGGGTTTTCTCTTCCCCAGTTCGTCTGACCATCGCACTCGTGTTTCTATACAAGTAAGTAGCTGGTTTGGCGTTCTTTGTATATCTATGTGCTTACCAATTGTCTTGCAGCATTTTAGGCTGGAGTGCTCTCGCAGGTGTAGTCGTTGTGTTGGTCGCATACATTTTGAATTACCCGCTGGCGAAATACAACATCTACGTGAGTGCTGTCGCAACCGACTTATCAGTTGTGCTGAAAATCAAGCTCCTGCGCAGATCACTAGGCGATCTTGGGCCGCGCGCGACCGAAGGATGAATCTCATCAACGAACTATTCCAGAACGTCCGTTTCCTAAAGTTTTATGGTTGGGGTAAGTACACAGTTTTTGTCTCATCATACTGCAACACTCACATTCTTCATTCAGAGACGCGCTGGACGCAGCGTGTGCGTGAGTCACGAGAAACCGAACTCCGCTGGCGGGTGAAGGAAAACATCGTTAGCACCGCAATCTCGTTCATTTGGTTCGTATTGGTAGCATCGTTAGTAATATGCATGTCTGTCGCTGACTTTTGAGGGCCAGGACGTGGATGCCGTCCGCAACCGCGCTTCTGACGTTCATGTGCTACACTCTCCTAGCGAAGCAGCAACTGACCGTCGCAAAGGCTTTCACTTCCATTGCACTGTTCTCCCAGCTCCAGGGTCCAATGGCAGCCCTACCCTCCCAAGTGTTTGCCCTTTTACATGGTATGCCGAATCCCGTGAACTCAAAAATAATACTCTGACGCCCCACATCGTAAATAGCGTACGTGAGTATGCAGCGTATCGAAGAGTTCCTAAACGAACCCGAAGTGCCTGACTGGGCGTCGTCTTTGAAATCGCAATCCACCTCGCCTTCCCATGGTGTTTCTGAGGGCCTTGGGTTTGAGAATGCTACCTTCGAGTGGGACGTCGCGCCGCGAAGCGAACAAGCGAGGTTCACTCTCGGTCCGCTAAACGTCGCATTCCCTCGACCAGGGCTGTCTCTAGTCAGTGGCTCAACAGGGTCGGGCAAGACTGCCGTTTTGAATGCTCTGCTTGGGGGTGAATGCGCCTTTTTCTTTGGGATAACGGGTGGCTGACATGGTTCTTCCCGATAGAAATGGTCTGCACCTCCGGACGTGTGCTGTTGAGCAAGGCCGGTCATAGTGTCGCATATTGCGCGCAAAACCCTTGTAAGTGTCGGTCTGAAATCGCTCGACATGATGCAACTCACAATATCGCTAGGGCTTGAGCACGCTACCATCAAGGATAATATCATCTTTGGTTCCTCTGCAGGTTATGACGAGGCGCGCTACCATGCCGTGATCGAAGCGTGTGCTCTTGTCAGAGATCTGGAAGTTCTGGATGCTGGAGATTTGACAGGTGAGAGCCCTAGTACAAAACATGGGTAGGTGCTGAAGCTTACACAAACACGACCAGAAATCGGCGAAAAAGGTATTACTCTATCGGGAGGCCAGAGAGCCAGAATTGCTCTCGCCCGTGCCTTGTACTCTCAGGCCTCTGTACGTTCATTTTGAGTCCTGCAAAAAGTTTCCAACTGACGAAGCATTCAGATCATTCTTCTTGACGACCCGTACGCATCTTACTGGTTGCAACTTTGAACCTTGTGACTGACAACGACAATAAGACTTGCCGCTGTTGACATGCATACAGCTCAACACTTGGTCAAGCACGCTCTGTCAGGACCGCTCGCTGTCGGCCGCACGATTCTCCTCGTCACTCACCATATCACTCTGTGCCTGCCAATTGCATCGTACCTCGTAGAACTCTCTGATGGAAAAGTGAAGCATGAAGGTACTATACAGGACCTGCGTGGTCGCGGGATACTGCAAAAGCTTGTCGAGGCCGAAGATCATCCTCAGTCCGCAGTGGAAGAGCCCTCCGCTGCTAAAGAAGAGGTCAACGAAGCCGATCTGTCGACTGGTAATGGAACAAACGGGGTTATGAAACCAAAAGCGCCGACGTCCACGGGGAAATTAGTTGAAGCTGAAGCCCGAGCAGCAGGTCGTGTCTCTCTGCATAGCTATCTCACTTACATCCGTGCCGCTGGTGTCCTCTCATGCATTCTTTCTCTCTGGCTTCTCGTTCAGCTGCGGCTGATCAACATTGGAGTCCAGGTAATGCAATATGTCCTTATGTACGGCCTCCCTGCACTCAACTCTTCTTCAGTTCTACCTCGCCAAGTGGGGTGACGCGTACGAACATAGCGAGACCTCCGATAAGTCTGCAGCTCATGGATACTGGTTCTGGAATAACCTACCGCCTCCCGACCAGAACGTGACACCTTGGCTGCTGATCTATTTTTACCTATCTATGGCAGGAGCCTTCTCAGTCCTGGCATTCATATCTGTTGGGTACTATGCAAGCTTGCAGGCATCCCGATCTCTATTCAACCGCATGCTGCTACGTCTCACCGCTGCTCCGACACGGTTCTTCGACATCACTCCGATAGGTAGAATCCTGAACAGGTGGACATCCGATATGAACACCGTAGACGGTTCTCTGCAGAACTCATTCCGGGCAGCTCTCTCTGGCGTGTTGAATTTTGTAGCAGCATTTGTCGTCATTGTTTGCGTTGTGCCTTCCTTTGCTCCCGTTGCGCTGTTCATTGCTTGGCTCTATATCCGACTTGCTCCTCCCTACATTCAAGCGTCTCGTGACCTGCGACGGCTAGAGTCAATATCGCTCTCTCCTGCGTTTGCTGGGTTTGACGAGTTACTCCGTGGTTTGGTTCACGTTCGAGCATTCGCGATGGAGTGGAGGTATCAAGATGGCTTTTACAAGAAAGTGGACAGGTTCCAGTCATATGATCATGCATACGTGAGTCGTCACATATCTTGCTGTGTCTGTATACTGCGCTGATGTCAAACATACTTCTAGTGGCTGGTCGCCAACTGGCTTCGATGGCGATATGATTGTACGTCATGAATGAATCGTTGAAGGGTTGTGACTGATGTCTGAGCATTAGGTCTGGGCTCCGTGGTTGTGTTCCTCACCACGATTTTTGCATTGTGGGCCGGGATAGGCGATGGCTTAGCTGCCCTAGTCATTGTCCAGTCCGAGAGTTTCGCAGAGGCCTCCAGGCAGCTCGTCAAGTGAGTTTCGTGTTTTTCCCAAGCCCTTTGCCGGTAGCTTGACCGTGAACCCAGGGTTCTTGCACAAGTGGAACTGGACTTCAACAGCGTGGAACGTATTGTTGAATACCTGGATGTCGCTCAGGAGGCACCTGCTGTCATACCAGACAAGCGACCTCCTGCGTATTGGCCTTCATCCAGTGGGGAGCTGTCTGTGCAAGAGCTCGAGGTTCGATATGCCCCAGAGCTTCCGGCCGTTTTGAAGAAGATTTCCTTCACTGTTCGACCATCAGAGAAGATAGGAGTGGTAAAGTGTTTATATGTTAGAGATGTGCATCGACAAATACTCACGGTGTGGTTGACTATATATAGGTTGGGAGAACAGGCTCCGGTAAGTCAGCTGTATCAAGTTCCAGCGAAGATAATTGATCACTCTGTACAGGTAAATCGACGTTAGCCTTATCCCTCCTCAGGATCGTGGAACCAAGCGGTGGTCATATATTGTAAGTCTTGTGTAACCTTTACACAGCCGTGACTCATCCATGACCAGTCTTGACGGCGTGGATATCACTAACATTGGCCTTGACGATCTGAGAACACGAGTGGTAAGTCCTTCAGAGCTTTTGATTTCGGGCCAAGTCTCATGCTATCACAGACCATTGTCAGCCAAGACGTCTCACTGTTCAGCGGGACAATCAGAAGCAACATCGACCCGTTCATGGAACACTCTGATAAAGAATGCTGGGAAGTTCTCGAACGTTGCCATCTCGCATCTGTCCTCAGCCGTACCAATGGCGGCGACATTACCGGCACACCCGCTATCTCGCTGGATACGCCTATCAGCCAGACAGGTTCTCTCAGTGCAGGCGAGCGACAACTGGTTGCCCTCGCCCGTGCAGTGCTGCGCAGGAGTAACGTGGTCATCATGGACGAGGCGACCTCGCAGATAGATACGTTGCTCGATGATCGCGTGAGTACGGCTCGAGATTTCATCTTTGTCTTCGATGTTAATTTACTCGCTTAGATCCAACAAACCATTCGTGAATCATTTGTTGAGTCCATTGTTATCACCATTGCACACAGGCTCAAGACCGTCTTGGACTACGACCGGATCCTTGTCCTCGGGGGCGGAGAGATCCTCGAATTTGATTCCCCGAGGAACCTGCTCGAAAAGCAAGGCGGCGTCTTCAGAGACATGTGTCGGGCGAGTGCGGAATGGCCGATGCTTCAGGCTATCGTGTTCGGAAGCTTGAAATAATCTACGGGTCGTGTGAAGGCTGAAAGTATTCATAAGATCTTATAATATATGTAGTGTACATAATTATTGGGTGCGTAATGGGCTATTGGTACTACTGTTGGCTATAAAAGACAAGGAAGGAAGCTTGCGAAAATGTCATCACCATAAACGAGTCGAGCGCGAAGGGTTATATTCCAAAACAAATCTTCGTCATGTCCTCATCTGCTCGTTGTTCCCAGCCGTCGTAACGTCGATTTCCCTCGGGCTATCAGTTCTCCCAGAGGGTGGCGACAGAGAGCTTGCGTGGTTCTCCGGATCCCCACCGGTGGTGCCGCCATTATACGAGTCGAGCTCGAACTCGAAGTCCCGATACAAGCCAAAGCTGTAGCCAGGCTTCTTCCAACTCAGTCCACCGTGACTCGCGATGTCATCGCGTGTGTCCTCGACTGTCAGAGGTGTCGTACGAGTCATAGTAGAAGGGGAAGCGAATTTGATCTCTTGACCGATGCTGGAAGAGGCCTCGATGTCTTCGTGGACGAGTGCTCTCAGATCAAGAAGGAAGCGAGAGACGAGAATTGTAGACAGTCTAGTAAGAGATTATTGTCAGCGCTGGGAAGCTCATAGTGCGGTCATGTACGAACGGCGTGAGGTAGTGGTCGAGGGCAAGGCTGTAGACACCCTTCTCACTAACATGAGCGAAGTAGTGTGCAGAGCGGACCTGGTATATCTCACCTGGGGTAGCTGTAGACGATCGGGGTTCTTTGAATCAGCTAAAGAGCGTGCTTGCGTAGCGTAAAAAGCTTTACCCAGTACAGTATGATGTCCCCGAGCTGCAATCCGGAAATGACTCTACAAAATTGATAGGGACACCGTCAACGCCTACGCCGATCAAGATCTCAGCGAGGATGATCCAACTCACACAAAATACACAATTCCTGAACGCAGGATAATGGCAGGCGTCCGCCACTTTGCGGACTTTTGCCGCACAATGAGTGCTCGAAGTCCTTGGTGGTCTTGTTGGCGAATCACAAGGAATGTTCCCCAAGACATGAGAGCGGTTGACAAGCCGTCGAAACAAACCAACGTTATCATGGTGAATACAAACCCTGGCAGCAGAGAATAGCTTGTAAGCATGTGGGTGGAGTCTTTTCGATAAGATACGCACAACTGGATACAAAGTAAGAGGTTAACATCCGCGAAGGTTTGAGATAGCGTACTTACATGGGGCTCGCTGCCTCGGCGCAAGTGAATTCTGTGGCTTGTACCTGGACCAGTCAGACAAATGAGTTAGTGTCATGCCTTTTCAGTATCATAATCCAGTGCTCACAACGTCGAGGGCTACGCTCAGCAGGCCTATAGCAGTCAACAATCCGACAGACGCGTAGTGGAATATTCCTTTGGGCAGGAGCGCATATACGCGAAGAATAAACGATGCTGCAGGCAAATTGACTATACTTAGTTGATTCTGAGTGTCGCTGGTGACTAATCAAACATACCGCAAAGTGAAATTCTAGTCAGAGTAATAGAGAGTGTGAAAGTGAATTTGTATATAGCGTTGCAACTGTGTGAAGACGACTGTCAGAAAAACCTGACAAATCAGATCTTTGAATGCGAGAAACCCACTGTGCGTTATTACAATGAGCGGGAATATCTTTAAGAAAGGAAGGCTATGCCCACCTCATGTTTAATTTCGGACTCGAAGATCGTGAAGATTTGAAAGGCCAACACAGGATACCTGACGACGTAGTACAGGACAGATGATGATCTGAACTTTGTGTCCCAGACGAGTTGCTTCTCTCGACCGAGGTTCAAGAGGATGTCGTATAAAAGAAGGGCTAGAATTACTGTCGTCGACGAAGCAACATGGGACAAAGGATGGAGCTACGCACTGATCCTGGACACGTTCGCGAACTCATTAACTTGCCTATAGTCAAAAAAGGCGATGGTCAGTCGGCGAGAAGTGGCAGTTTGAGGGAAAGGGACTTTACGTCTGCCGTGCTTCATGGGCCGAGACCATGGCCACTAGCAAGTCGTTGGCTCAGGTGGTCCTTATGATAATAGGTGGAAAGGTCGAAGATCAAACATGAGCCCCTTATGTATTCTTCACTCGCCCGCACAAGTGAGGAGTTGTTGACTTGGAGAATCTTCCTAGTGTATTGGTTGGGCGAGCTGTTCACCACCGACTTTGGGGTTGTTGAGGAGCTCTTGACCTTCTTTCCGACATTCGGCCTGCTTATCTAGGTTTAGTGAAGGTTCAACAACACAGAAGTAGAGAATGCGACAGACCATCAGAGTCCTGTTGTTAAGGCTGCGGTAACAGAGAGAAGAGTGGGGACGGGAAGGATTGACTGTACTCAGAAGGAGTATGTTGTGATAATCAACGCTTCGACTTTCATCATCTGGAGCGATGCAGTCTATTCTAGTCCACCGAGTGCATGAGAGAAACTTGCGGCTCATTTGTTCAGCCATATGTCGAAATGGTTGACTGAAGAGGTGCCGCGTTCTATCCTGCTCTGACTCTGTCAGCGACAGGTCAGTGTTTCGTGCCGCTAGGGACAGCAGTCGAGGAGGAATAATTTGACCAGCATGTACACTAAATTCAACCACTGTACCTCTGGAGTCAGCGTACTGCATGATCAACCGAGCACACTGACCCACAAAGCAAGTAGCATGCATCGGTAGCACTTGCTCAGCTGGGAAAGCGTGGCTTGCGCCAGATAATAGACCTGCACCCTTCTTCTTGTTGTCCCTGCATCTTCTGTGAAGAAGGGACCAAGAGAATACTTTCCATTGCTCCGTTGATAGGTGTTGAGAGCATCACGAAGAATGACAGTGAATGAGGAGGAGGAGGATGCAGAATGAACAACTACGAACCGGGCAACTTACAACAAAGTTGACTCTGACACGCTGCTGCTTGTAAGACTCGCCTTTTGCTACCTCTCGGTCGTCTTCGTCGTTGGGGTTCAACAGAATGCAATGGCCGGCAGCTGCGAATAGGCTCGCTCTCAGTTAGAGCGTAATCTCGGCTCGGCTTCTGCCGACTCGCTTTAATCTTTGCCTCTCATCTCTGTAGCCCTAGGCTAACGTCGCCTTTTGTATTTTCTTCCTTGTGTACTGTATCATGTCAGACTGGGGTAATATCTCTCTCTTCAGCGCAATCCAGAGACGACAAAACTCACCAGTATAGCTTGTAGAAAACGATAGCGACGAGGCTGTTGACGCCCCCGCTGCACCTGCTGCGAAGAAACCCGTACCTGTAAGAAGCAAATGGGACGGCGAGGATGAGGAGGACTCCGGGCCTGTGGTGAGTGGAAGCTCTGAACGGGGCGCGTTTGAAATTCTCTGATTTAATGGTCATGCGATCGTTATGATCAGAGTGACTGGGAAGCTTCTTCAGACGAGGAAGAGGAAAAACCCAAGACTACGTCTGCCGCAGCTGCTCCTAAAAAGAAGGGTACGCTGAAGCAGAAACTTGCTGAAAAGGCGGCGGCAGCGGCTCTTGCAGCAGACGACGATGATTACGATGAGGATGTGGTGCTCGACCCACGCGAGAAGGCAAGACGCGACAAAGAGCGAGAGCTGAACGCGGATCTGAACAATGCTGCAGACTTACTCGGTGCTGCAGCGCTTGGCGGTATGTTGTTCAAAGTGTGTCAGCCACAGTGTACTGATCGTTAAGCATAGGCACGTCCTCGAAGGAGCTTGATTCGCTGATTTCTGCGCAACCACGAACGAAGGATGATTTTGTCAGTCTTTCGAACGACATTATCACCTACATAATCAAACGACATCAAGACAAACCTCTATATGCAACTTTTGTGGAGCACTTCATTCGCGAGCTGGCGATGCCATTGCGGGACGTCGAAGTGCGAAAAGCTGCTAGCACCTTGACTACGCTGGCGAACGAGAAGCAAAAGGAGCAGAGAGACAAGGCTTCGGGAAAGAAGAAGAAGGGGGCAACAAAACCTGGTCTTGGTGCTGCAAAGCTTGCAGGCAAGTAAGTGTTTTTCTTCTTTCATTCGCTGTACACCCAGCGTCCTCACACAGTGGTAGACTGGACACGAGCGCGTATGAGGAATCTCTTGACGACTTTGGTAGCAACGCGGATGACTTCATGTAGATCATGTGTTTGTTTCAGCTATAGCATACGCGCAGTTTACTTTGTACTTGACCCCTTATTGATATATACCTTCGACGTTATATCCCGCCAGCTTGCCTGAAAAAAGAAGTGTCGGGCTTGTGATCCTAACACGGCCAAACAAAAATGCGCTCTCTCTCACACTGTTGCATAGTCGAACGAACTCCAAGACTCCACTCTGCTCACCACCTAACGACCCTCTACGACCTTTCTTATTGACGACCCCCATGTATTGCTGCTGAACGCTGTATCTCTCACCAATGTTCCTCTTACCCGCATCCCTTGCCCTTTTCACGCTCACGTTCCTGAACGCGCGCACCGCCGCGCAGTCCAACTACGCAGCCATACCAAGGTGCGCGATTCACTAGCTCTACATTCCACGTAAAGGTTAGCTTAGCCTGTTTGCCAGATGGGGACAGGCTGCAGCTGTAGTCGAAGATGTACTATATATTCACGGAGGACGGACGGATCCATACAACTCGTACTCGTACTCCTCTGCACCGATCAGTAACGACCTCTTCTCTCTCTCCCTCAACACTTCCTTCAACCTCGGCGACCCCGACTTCGAATACATCGGAGGGTGCTCCAACTGCTCATCGTCGCAAGGCCCCGCAGTGGTCTGGCACACCCTCACACCATACAACTACTCTAGTCTGTTACTCTTCGGAGGAACCACTGGCCCCAACTCACCTACAATCCTACCCGATGGCTCAGACTCATCTGTGCTATTGTCCGTCGCTGATAAGCCAGATCCGACATGGAACTTTGAGGCACAGTCGTGGGCTAGCGAGCCGATGAGAAGGGTACACCACAGCGCTGCCTTGTCTCGCAACAAAGTCTGGATAGTGGGCGGGGAGAAGGCGGACGATTCAGGCAGTGCGTTTTCAGACAACTATGTATTCGACTACCTAGGTCCCTCCTTCACTCTACTCACGTCGAACAACGGTCCCCCTGACATCACTGGACACAGCTCTGTCGTACTCTCTGACGGGCGACTGCTTGTTTTCGGTGGCTATTCGCCATCGCAGGACCTTATGATACCCCTCACCACTGTGTGGTCGTTGGATACGACCGATGCCAGCACGTCATGGACCACACTGTCCACCTCGAGCACGTCACTGCCGTCACCCCGTCGTGCGTTCGCCGCCACACTTCTGGACTCTGGCAAAGTTCTTATCCATGGTGGAGCCGACGCCGAGCTGCAGAATAGCTTTTCGGATGGATGGATCCTTGATACAACCCAGACTCCGATGACATGGACCAACATCAGCCAACTTGTGCAACTGGGCCCCCGTCGAGACCATTTTGCTGTTGGGCTGGGCACAATGGTGCTTTTCGGATTTGGTACGATACCATTGTTTCGCCTCTAACAACCGATTTGACCTTGGTGTTTTTGTTGTTCCTGCCAGGTTATGCAGAGAACGGTCCTGCTCCAGCGTCATTGGAGGTGTTTGATACCTCTTCTGGGAGTTTCCTCACAACCTACACACCCCCTCCGGCGGTGGCATCTCCCACTGCGTCAACATTGGGTCCTCCGAGTCCAACAACCGGAACTTTGACAAATCTTCCAGGTACAGGAGAGTACCCAATCCCTACCGGCTCTCAGGGGAGCGGAAGTGGTGGTGGAAGTGGTAATGGCAATGGTAGCGGCAGCGGGAGTGGGAGTGGGAGTGGGAGTGGTGGCGGGAATGGCAGTGGCAGTGGGAGCCATGGTGGCAATGGTGCCGGTACTGGTGCTTCTGGAGCTAGCGACACCGGCCATCGTAACACCGTCATCGCCCTCTCTACAGTCTTCGGCGTGTTGGGTCTCGTCGCAGTTACGGCCGCGGCCTGGTATCTCAGAAGGCAGCGTTCTTCAAATAACTTCCACATGCTTGGTGCTTCTGGCGACGAGGAGAGTCCTGCATCTGAAGGCCCCGTCCCGATGGCTGGTGCACGCGATAGTGGAGGTACTGTGCGGTTGGTACGAGATAGACTCAGCAAGGTCGTACCTGGACTTGTGGCCCCGACACAGAACTTAGGCCGCCGTGACATGCTCGCGGAAGAAGACACGAGGGAGTTTGGATCCTGGTACCAGGTTCGACGAGACGCGAGTAGCGGTAACTCCTCCCGGGTATCCGCGCATCGACCTACCCTCAATAGGCTCTACAATTCTTTGGCTAGCCTGCGGTCCGCTGGGGGTGCTATGCTCGACTATGCCGCTGGTGCCGCAGGTACTCGGGGTCGCACGTCTCGTGAGGGAAGTCAAAGTACGAGAAATAGTATTTGGCAAGCAGGCGAGAAAAAGGGCTCATACGACCCTTACTCTGATCATGCTGGCCTCATGTACCAGGCACCGTCGCTCGTTGCCTCTCGCCCTCGGGGAGGAAGACAACGATCCTCCTACACTTACATCGATCCATTCGAGGACTACGACGTTGAATCTCTCAAGTTCGATCCAGAAGTTGTTTACCGCGACGAGTCTGACGAAGACGACGCTAAAGGATATCCAGTGCTCCACGACCCTCCACCTCGTACACAACTTCAATCTCCAGCGATGCTTGACCTCACCCGACTCACGCCACAATCCGAGGCAGCCTCCTTCGGGACTCTTAGCGATCCGTCGTTTGGGTCTGATTCTCTGCATACCGGGGCTAGCCCTCGTAGTCCTTTTGTCGCTTCATCCTCTAGTTCCCATGATCCCCAGTCTCCTACCAGTGGCAGACGACCATCCTCCATCATCGACGCGAACCCAGTCGTCATTCCGAATTTCCGGAGGTCAAATACGTGGTGGACACGCTTTGCGAAGACGCCGCTACTAGAGCGTGCACGAAGCAACTCCAGCTCTAATTCGACGCGCCCGATAGATTTCCGAGACCCCAACCCTCCACCTCGTCTTGTGACAATCGAAGAGTCAATGCATTCTAACTCGCAAGACAGCCCGCATACCAAACAGAGAAGCAGTAGTGGGGGCCAGCGACAGACGTACTCTCAAATCCATCACGGACGCTCTCAGTCTTCGCTGCAAACAGCTATGACCGCCAACTCCGAGACTCTCGAGCGCATGGCCAACACGATGCAAATCGTGCAGAAGGGTTCTTCGTCTAGTAAAGGCCCGAGCAGGAACACGTCGGGAGGGGATGAGGAGATTTTGACGGACAGCAACTCTTCAGCGCCCTTGGATCCCCCGCCTTTAACTGGCAGACCACTTTCTATTATTTCAGGCAGCCCCTCAGATGGGCTAGACAAACCCATGTTGGTCCAGTCACCCACGGAGATGTCACATGAGGAATCGTCGTGGCAACCTCTAGGCGACTTGGCCAGCCCGCAGCAACACTCTTCGAGAGTGGCAGCACAAATCCAGGCATTTGAGAGGCGCATGTCTCAACAGGAAGAACTACCGTCCAGGTCATCCGCTCTACCTCCCCGTCCGCGTCACAGCGCGTATGGTCTTGCGCCGAAGGCGTCGCTTTTCGTTGCCAATCCTGATCACCGACATGGATCCTCTGGCGATTCATAGTTTCCTCTTCATTTACCCTCCGCGGAATCTGTTTTGGACATTTAGACTAGGATATACCTTCGGAAATGGTCGTGTAATACCGCTTTGCTTCTTTATTCTTTCTGTCAGAGTTAGGTTATTGTTTCGAACAGTTGACGACCCATTCACGACTTTTTTGTGCTTTTCTGCTTCTTTACGACCTTGTAGCTGTATCACGCTCTTCTTCCTGACCAGCTGCTTTTGACGACAACAAAACTAATCTGTGTTTTTGTATACCTATACTTTCCTGTCCACTTCTTTTTGTACTGACAGCACTCAATCGCAATGTAACACGGTCTTCTCTGATGTGGCAGAAGAGTTGCAACGCGCAAAACAAGGTTAGAAATACAGATTATGAGGCATTGACTCAAGGTAGACACAGACACGTATACAGCAGTAGGGTAATACCGGTCACTCATATTGTTTAGTACAACACACCAAGTCTCTCCCAGGAACATTTGGGCTGCATACGTCCATAGAACATACTTTATGCATTCGAAAGGAAGTCACCCAAGTCCCGAGGATATAACTCATATTCATACCAGAAGTCCGCAATTTAGCAATTTAATGCATAATCACAGCTTCAACTGCATAGCTCGCTTGAACGTTCGCCACGTCGGTCGTTGATGTCCCTTCTCTACTTCTGAGAAGATGAACTCCCATCTGGAGGAGTGACGCACATAAGCCACAGATCCTTAGCGGTGACGGTCGGACGAGCCAATGAATCACTCACTTGACAACCATATCACCTTTTCCAACGTTCTTGCCATGTTTACGGACAGGCATCCCGGCCCCTTTGATACGAGTGCCGTCCGCACCCTCCACAAGTGAACGTGGGATAGGCAGCGCACATTCCTGGCCGTCCAGCGCTTTCAGGTAAACCTCCTCTTCCTCCTCTGGGGGGTATCCAGTGTTCTCTACAGCTGGGTACGGCCTCGTGTGTGGATCTGCCCACGGAACCTGGACAGAGACCACCAAATCGTCGCCGTCCCTGGTAAACGTTGGGTGCGGCTCCACTTCGACGAGAAAGACGATGTCCTGGAACCCGCCGTCCTTCCTCTCGTTTCCCACTCCGGGAACACGGATGCGCGTGCCCGTGTGCCAGCTCGGCGAGACTTTGATGTCGATCTTCACGCTTTGAGTGCTACCTGAGCGAAGCGTGCGTGTGATGCGATAATGCTGCGAGACGCCTTGGTAGAGGTCCTCGAGGGATAGCGGAAGAGGGAATATCCAGTCTTTGGACACGTTGTCTTTGGATTTCGGAGACCGCAACGGATGAAGAGGTGAGCCGAGATCGACGAGATCGACAAATTCATAATCGGTGTCTTCGAGAGGGGTGGGGGTCTTATGAGTGAAATGAGGCTTCTTCGGATACACCTCCCTGCGGTATAGGTGGTCAGAAACGGGAAATGAGTCAGATATGGAATGCTTACTCGTCCTCAGATGAATCGACATGCTCGGATTTGCTGCTATGGGTGTTTGTGGATGATGCATTGCGGGATAACTTCGTCGTTGTTGACTGCGGTGACTGCGGAAGATCTGGAGGGCGGTGAGCTTGTTCCCTAGAATAACCTGTCAGTTCCTCGGCGAATACTAGACACATATTACGCACTCGTTCTTAAGTGCCTTTCCCTCCTTTGTGCGTGAGCCCTTACGATGAGGAGAGCTCATGGTACTGCCGCATGTCGAAGGAGTACTGCTCGGTGCAGAGCTGGTACTGGGTACCTGCTGAGACCCAGACTTAGTTTTGCGGCTTTTGTGCTTGCGATGTCGCTTTCGATCTTCCAGCAGTCTCAGATACGCTTCTTGGATCTACCACATAGCCGAGTCAGCCTCCCAGACTCTACGTTGCATAGCAGCCTTACCTCAACGAACTTTTTCTGTCCCTCGTCCTTGTTGTCTTGACATCGGTCAGGATGCCATTTCAATGCCTGAGGCTCTGTGTTAAAAGAAGGCTGTTCTCGAGGTCATAACCACTTGCCAATTTTTTGTACGCCACTCGAATGTCATCATCGGTGGCGTCCGGTTGTAGCTGGAGTACCTCGTAGTAGCCAGCAGTCTTTGTGATAGCTTCAGGCATGTTGAAAATTGGAGTAGTGTGTATTATACAGTGAATGGCAGGGTGTCTGAGAGTGAGACGACACCAGTCATGAAGACGGGGGTTACTGAGAGAGCCCGAGCGGGGTAGTTATAACGCCTGAGGTAATAAGGAAGATGTTTCCAACATCACCGAGTCACCAGGTCTAGATGGCACGCAACAGGGATGCGGCCAGATCTAGAGTATATCCCTTTTCCACCGCCTCGTGTTGAACACGCTGCGAAGGCAAGTCTTCTGTTCCATTGACGCAAGATCTACGACAACTGCGTCGAGAGGTGCGGCTAAGAGACTAAATTGAGTAGCAGCGGTACTTCATGCAAAGCAGAGTTAGCAGTGCCAATAGTGGCTGCAGAGTGCAGCTGGCCGTTCAGCTTGCAGCAGTGGGTCAGCAATTGCTCCCGTCTTGAATTGCAATGTCTGGCCAATGATGCTCTTTGGCGGGGAAGAGAAGATAGATCCTGGCGTTTCGCGTTATTCCAGATGTCCAGATATCCAACTTGGCAGGTCATACTACCCTCTTGTGTTTATCGATGTATAGCGCCAGCATCGCAATTCAGTGGGGCAACTCTTCGCGTGCCGTATACTGAGTCTTGCCGTGCAAGTATCCAGGGATGTTGCGATAATAACGCGAATGAATGGATAGTGAGGCCGTCCAAAGGATGCGCGTTCGCAGCTCGGAACGTCTCTGAAGTTGAGCGACTCGCATATATGGTAGTGACACTTGCCCGGCATCCTCCGCAAAATCCATCTATCCACGCAGAGTTAGAGTAATCCTGTCCTGTCTGCACCACGGCTATAAAACGCGAGGACAGTAATATGTACAGCTGTGTGGCGATGTGAGAAGTCAGCGTTGCTGCTGGCCTTCAACTATGTCTTGCTTGCAACACGTACTGTTTTCAACGAGACCCAAGTTGACGTAAAACGGACGTTTGTGAGACAACGCAGTTCAGTTGCTTGTAGAGACCACCTGCCTAAACTCGCAGAGATCAGCGAACGCAGATTTCTGCAACACAGCGCTCACAGTGTAATGTGACAAGGCGAATTGGCAGACACCAACGTGCTAACAAGAAGACAGACACATCGCCCGAAGTATCATAGCCGCTTATAACTCTGGCTACGTGTGAGGCGATGCGTACTCTTAACAGAAGAACGGGAGCTCACCGATGCTGTATGAATCCCAGTCCTCCACCGTTAGTGGCACCTGCCAGTGGTGGTTCGCATTTGAAGCTGTAGTAGGTGTACAGCCGCGTCCGTAGTGATCCTCGCTACCCAAAATACATTGCCTCCGGAAGCTAAAAGATAATATTTGTGCGTGAGCCCGAGGTCTATGCGGCTGCTCGCAACACAGACTCGCATGCTGTCAGTCTGTCGCGGCTTTATATGTGTGCGTGACATGCGCACGATCAGTCACACCACGTGAATATGTCACAGGCCGCTGGCGTTTGTGCGACAGACCTGGACAGACACGATACGTAAAGCCTCCAAGCTTCCAAACCAGAGCTCAGCATATATTGACAGAGATGTAGAGCAGAAATGGCCGTTCCGCAGAACCCTGACTCTTTTAATGAGGCAATATCGCTGGCAGTCGAAAATGAGGCCAAGTCTAAAGGTCTTCTGCGCTCGCCGCTGCCGCTAGGGGAAGAACTGCAATATGTCCCGCTTGTACCACTCCCCATTGTGGAGAGTCTTCTAGACATTTTATGCGGTCCAAGGTACGAGTTAACTATCCTGTCACCTCGTGCCTAGCATTAGATTGAAATGATATCCAATGGTAGTAGGATCGTTATATTCGAATGTAATGGACGTAGGCTTAAGCTGATCAGGCGAGGCTGGGGGCTTGAATCTCCTCCCGCACTCAACACAAGCCCTATACCCGGCCAACCCTGCAATAAAGATCACTCCATCGGGAATCAGGCATAGTTTGTAGGTGCCAAAGTGGACTCGCAGCAGAGCATGTCAAAGAAGATATGTTTTATAGCTCTGAATATCTGTGGCAGCTCAGGGGGGACGCCAGCGAAGACGTGTAATGGTGCTGGACGGGTTAAAACCGTGCAGGTCACTCGCTGGCCCCGAGCCAGAGACACGACCGTGATCTTTCCTCTAAATGGGCAAGACTAGTCAATTGATAACTTGAAGCTGGTCTTCGAACTTCTCAGAGCAGTTCAATTCACTAAAGTCGCATTAGTGCACCACCAGAGATTGCCACCTCTGCAAAAGCCTCTCTGCTTTCTCTTAGTTCTGTCTAGCGAAACTTCTCGTTTTCGTAAACAAACAAACGTTGCTCGGGATTGGTCATTGTATACGTAGGCGACGAGCGATAATCGACTGGATGAGCGCTTAGATGCTTTCATTCGCGGCAACTCCAGGCTGCGAACCGTTCTCCTTCCAGCTCCACACTGCCCAAGCCCTTGCTTTCCGACTATAAATTCCTCTGACAACTTTTCACCGACGTTCAAAGTCTCAGCCAACCTTGCAGATGGTAGAAGTCAAGAACAAAGTTTGCCTGATGTGCGTATGCAACCTCGGATATCCCACTCGAAGATTTCTAACCGGTCGTGCAGCGTTCACGATGGCTGGGGTATCGCACCAGAAAAGGGCATGAAGGGCGATGCCATCGACGCCGGAGATACCACGAACATGGACAGCATTGCAAAGACCCACAGTCACCGCACGCTCCACGCACACGGCGTGTCAGTTGGTCTCAGCGAAGGTCTCATGGGTAACTCCGAAGTAGGGTGAGTACCGTCCAGTTCACGACTGATCGCATACACTGACCTCGGCGAAATTAAAGTCACCTAAACATTGGAGCTGGACGGATTGTCTGGCAGGACATTGTCAAGATCGATGTCTCTATCAAAAAGAAGCAGTTTCACAAAAACGAAGTTATCCTCGAAAGCTGCAAGCACGCCAAAGACGGTAACGGCCGTCTGCATCTCCTCGGGCTTGTATGTGTTCATGACCAGCACCTGATCATTAGCTCACAATACTTTGTTAGGTTTCCGATGGAGGCGTTCATTCACACATCAACCACTTGTATGCTCTTCTTGAGACAGCCAAAGAACAGGGCGTTCCCCACGTCTACGTCCACTTCTTTGGTGACGGCCGTGACACATCACCAAAGTCATCCGCGGGCTATGCCAAGGACCTTCTGGCCTTCATCGAAAAAGAGAGGTATGGCCAAGTAGCGACCGCCGTCGGCAGATACTACGCAATGGACCGTGACAAGCGTTGGGAGCGAGTCAAGATCGCTGTCGATGGTCTTGTCAAGGGAGAGGGAGAGAAAGGCGAAGACCTCGTGAAGGCCATCGAGGAGCGCTACGAGAAGGGCGAAACCGACGAGTTCTTGAAGCCTATAATCGTGAATGGCGATGAGGGCAGGATTAAAGGTACGTAATCTGTCACTTATATGCGCTCATTGTACCAATACGCCGAATCAGACGATGATACTCTCTTCTTCTTCAACTACCGCTCGGATCGTATGCGAGAGATTGCCTCGGTGTTTGGTCTTCCGGATAAGCCCATGGAAGTTGATGTTCCTAAGAATCTTGTATGTCCATTTTTATCCTTCCGGGAAAACATATAGTTCATCTTCAATCACTACAGCACATCTCCACTATGTCAAGATATAACGCGGAGTTCCCCTTCCCTGTAGCGTTCCCACCACAGGCTATGACCAATGTCCTTGCCGAATGGCTCGCCAAGCAGGGGGTCAAGCAGGCGCACATCGCTGGTACGTCCGCATCCAAACCACTGCTGCATTCTACTTACGTAATTTAATCAGAGACCGAAAAATACGCACATGTCACCTTCTTCTTCAACGGTGGTGTGGAAAAGCAGTTCGAGGCGGAAGAACGCCACATGATTCCATCGCCCAAGGTGCCGACGTACGACAAAGAGCCAAGAATGAGCGTACAGGGTGTTGCAGACAAGGTCGCAGAGGTCCTTCGCAACAAAGATCACGAATTCGTCATGTGCAACTTCGCTCCCCCCGACATGGTACGTGCACACCCCTGTGAGCTTCAGCCAATCGAGGTCGATATTCACGATGTGTATGTAGGTTGGCCACACCGGCGTGTTTGATGCTGCCGTTGAGGCCATCTCGCACACCGACAAGGCCGTCGGCACCGTCTACGAGGCTTGCCAAGAGGCTGGTTACATCCTACTCATTACTGCCGACCACGGAAACGCCGAGCAGATGATCAACCCTGAGACGGGTGCTCCGCATACTGCGCACACCACCAACGCTGTGCCTTTCATCATGACCGGAGATCCTAAGAAGCTCAAGTTCCTGGAGGACAAGGAGCCCGCGGAGGGAGAAGAGACAGAGGAGGGTGCCCTCTGCGATGTTGCCCCTACCATCCTTGATATCATGGTGCGTTTTTGGAGCATACCCGAGACTGCCTTGTACTGACGACGCGTTTTTCCTGTCCTGCCATGTAGGGTTTGCCTAAACCTGAGGGTAAGCATTTTCTGTGATATCGTTATCAACAGCTTGCTAAATTAAATTTTTTCCTTGTACATAGAAATGTCTGGACGCTCGCTTCTAGATAAGAACGAATAGAGAATGAAGAGAAGCACTTACGTGCCACAAATAGAACGCAAAATGCTTCGAATGTAGCCTAGGGTAACACGACGCCTTCAATATGCTTCACATGTATGAATAGAATGCAACCAATATAGAGACGAACATAAGATGCTTCAAGCTGCGGCTTGTTGCCCACGTCCGTAAACGCTCTAATGCTGAGTGGCTTGGAACGAACGTCCACAACAGTCCACATATCATACACGGTAACGACATGGCCTTGTTCCATATACATTACTGACTACATGTACAGGCTAACCCAGTGATGCATTGCTGCCTCGAAATCGTGGGTCTATCATTCGCGCTCCATCAGGAAAAACGGCAGCTGCTATCGAGAGTTGGGTAGCTCTGGTAGTTGGAGTGGAGCGGGTATACAAGTACCCCTCCAGGTAGCACGGTTATTGATGGATGTTGGCTAGATAGCATACCATACTCTCATGATTGATCATATCTGTAGCTTTATGAAATCATGTTTTCCATGTAGCTCGAGCCATGTAGCACCCCATAGCATTAAGCAAAAGACCAGAATCATACAGCACCGAGACTTCAACTTCCATATACAAGTAAGTATGAGGCAAGCACTATCAAACTCAGGTAATCAGGCAACTGCTGCATCTTAACCACTGCCTAACAAAGTGGAAGTTGTGTGCGAGGGGCAGAGGCTGTTAAGCTTTGAAGATGAGTCTTATTGTTCTTGCTGCACCAGCAGCTCTGCTTATACTGTATGTGTCAGCGCATAGCGGATGGGGATGTGACAAGTGACGAAAATTTGGTAGCGGATGAGCGGAACTTGAAGAGCTGCTGAAGCAGCAATAATAATAAGACTCATCTTCGAAGCTTAACAGCCTCTACCCCTCGCACACAACTTCCACTTTGTTAGGAACGGAGGAGAATCTCTCAAGTTGGAAACATCAAGTTCAATCCGCAGTTTCAAGTTTTCGCGCGTGTTTCAACTTTGGAGTCGAGCCATTGTCATCACGTCAGAACAAAACATTTCCGATACTCGACAGGGAAGCCTTCGAACGAGATACTATTGTAGCTATGCGGTTATCAATTTTTGGCGGACTTGTTCACACAAGGCCCATAGAACAGCGCCGGTCTGCTTTACCAGGATGTCGGCAAAGTACGTCGAAGTAAACCGACGTAGTACGCAGGACGCTTATCTGTAGTCACAATTACAAACTACGACGATTGTGTGCTGCATATGTCGGAAAATGTGATAATGCCCCTACTGCTGACGATAGCACGCGTGAATCTCGCTCTACGTGCCAAACCAGAATTCATACAGACAGATCGTACAATCACCTTACGCTTTGTAGTCCGGACTTAGATCTCTCCTCATCAAATCCGAAGCTTTCTCCGCAATCGCATACACTGGTGCAGTCTACGAACCGAAGGAATCAGCTGTCAAAACTTCCTCTCCACTATGTTTTGGAAGGATGGTACGCACCGTGTGTCCAGCGACGATACTCGGAAAGACGGATGCGTCCGCGATGCGCAGATTCGGAATACCGTGCACGCGCAACATTGGGTCCACAACTCCTCCATCCTCCAAAGGAGCCATGCGCGCAGAACACGCAGGATGGTACAGCGTGCTGACATTTTCCCTGACGAATTGTTCCAGGGCCGCGTCGGTCTTTCCAGACAGGTCGTGTTGAAGGTCAGGATAGGTGTCTCCCGAGCGATCAATGCGAGAAGCCAACGGCTCCTGCTTGACGATGTCATCAATAAGACGCAGCCCCCGCACAAGTGTCTTGACGTCGTTGTAATCCTCGACATCGCTTGTAACCGTGTCAGACTTGGCGTGAACGGGGACACGCTCGCTGCTTACTGTGGGTCGATCAGAGGCGCGTCGGTGGGGTTTTTTGACTTCAGCCTGATCGTGCCAGAACTCTTCGGCCTATGAACAGGAATGTAATGGGGACCTAAGAGGCTTGAGTGATGCAAACAGAGAACGTAACACACACCTGAGGCAGACTGCATGCATACCAAACGTATACCCGGAAGGGTTGTCGAACAAAGTCAGACCAGTGTCCTTATATCCAGTGGCGGATAAGAACAACTCAAGGTCAGGAGCAGCCTTGCCTGTGGTAGTGTCTTCTGGAGCATCCTCCTTTGTATATTTTTCGGAGGGGAACATCACCGAGTCATCAGTCCGCAAAAATGCTGCCGCCTCCGCCACCTGCACAAAGATGAAAACACGGCGTTAAGCAAGACATGTGGAGAAGTGACTGAGGATGTGACACACCTGGCTAGTAAGCGGGCCAGTGCCCGTGAGTTGATACTGCGCTACTGCCTTCAGAAACTGCACTCTGTGCGCGAGAGTCTTTGGGCGCAGGAAGTCTGTTGTGTCAGAGTATTTGTTGGCGTATCTTGTGTCGATGACCGGATGGTCCTTCAAACCAGAACCCACGCCAGGAAGGTCTGCCAGAACTGGAATGCCCACGGACTGCAGATGGTCAGCGGGGCCCACACCGGACAACATCAGTATCTAGGGAGATGGATTAACATTGCAACTCGGTCAGTCGAAAAGGTTTACGCACATGAGGCGTATGAACGGCGCCAGCACTAGGAAATCCCGTGAATAACAAGATTTTGACAGTCTGATTAGCTGACATACGACAGAACCACCTCCTTGCGTGCCCTCGAGACGAATAGCGCACCGCTTGCGTCTCTGTATTCAACCCCCGTAGCTCGAATTGATGGACCGGCCCCGTTGAATAATACTCGGTTCGCATATGCACCCGTGGCAACCTTCAAATTGTCCCTAGCCAGGACATCCGAGGTGAGGTATGCGCGCTCTGCAGTGACGCGCTGACCCTTATTGTCAATGTACGTCACTAGACAAAATGTCAGTCCTCAGTAGCGTCGAAAATGTACCGATATCGCCTTACTGATCTGAACGCAGCGTAAGTATGTATGAGCGTTTGTGTTGAGAAAATAGTAATATAGTGACTGACCTTAGTGACCCCAAGGGTTCCCCTATGCGTATTCACGTCGTGGCTATGCGCCACGCCTGCAGCCCGGCATGCCTTGATGAAATCATTCGTGTAAGGACCGCAATAACCGCCGTAGCCGACTGTGCGAAAAGGTATTCAATGGATATACGGTAACGTATTGGTTGGCACCTACCTTGCACGAGACCCTGCGCCCCACGTAGAGTAAGGTCTACATCTGGCCAGGCCTGGCTGGGATTATACTTTTCGAATTTTTCAAAGTATCTGCGATATGCTCAATCACAGCTGGTCCAAGATCCAAATGATATCAATGACATACGGATGAATTGCAGCATACGACCATCCAAGTGCACCTGGCTGCCCTTTCTGGAGCTCAGCCCACTCGTCGTAGTCAGATGGTGCGCCGTAATGGAACCTGGACGCATTCGGTCAGTCATCCATGTTGCGTGGAGTACGCAGATTGTCTGACATTGCCGCGTTCAAATTTGTGCCTATCAAGACCGCCATGTCAGCAATTTCGCAAAGAGTGACCTGCACAACCACCGCAACTCACATCCTCCAAGTTGCTTGCCCCTAGGCCAATACACTGTGCGGTTGGCAGCATGCTCCTGTGGCTCCGTGAACAACCCCCAATCATGCTCGCTCCTCCAATAGTTGAAATATGCACACGGGATGAGTGTATTTGGGTTGTCCTTACCGCTATATATGTCACCGCACGTCGAACATTCTGTTACAGCTCGAACAAAAACGCAGACATACCTTTGTCCCGCCTCGAGCAAGAGTACCTTGATTGACGGGTCCTCCGTCAAACGTGAGGCAATCACACAGCCAGCAGTCCCTAGCAATCAAGTTGAAGTTGTGAATTGCACAGTAAGTACATGTCACGGATAGGACGTACCTCCACCGACAATGATCACGTCGTATTCCTCGTCGCCTACGGTCTTGAGGTCGGTTATAAGCTTCCCCTGAGTCTCTCCTTCACGGTTTGCAGCCCACTTCCATACGACGAACAGCGCAGCTAGGGTAGCCACTGAACCCCCAAGAACTGTTGGGTCCTTGCGCCTTGCGCTTGCGAGGAGACTGCGAAGTGCGTTCATGCTGGTTCAAAGACGGGAGAGTGGTCAACTTACTGTAGAGGCCATCGCAGTCTTTATGGCTTGGGGGCCGTTCATGTGAATTTTGGTAGTGCAGTCATGGGATGATGCTGCGTTGAGTGGCAATCGAGTCCGCGTGCAAAAAGCCTCTCAGCTGTTGATGGCTTGCAATATTTTCCTCAGACCTCACTCAGTCCAATGTGATGCATATGAATTCGAACAAGAACATACAGGTGCACCCAGAGAAAACAACTCGTTACCTACCAAAGGGAGTCAAAGCAAAGAAAACACAATACACGGACAGAAATAGGGAAAGCATGGGGTGATAGTATAGCAGTCAACTCAGATCTACAGCATGGTTCAGTCGTCGTTTCATTTCAATCATAGCAAAGTCATCATGAGCATCAGCCGCAACAAGTCATATGTACGAGCCATGTAGCCAATCCTGGCCGTCAGAATCCTTCCTTGATTACCCAAACAGCAAAGGCGTAACCTTTCGAGGAACAGGTAGCTGAGGTCCTGTGGCCGGTAGCGCACTAGCACTCCTAGAATGCGAGCTCGCACCAGGAGTTCTCCTTGGGGACCCAGCTGCGTCTGGCCTAGCCGATCCTTGAGCTCTCGACGACCTGCCGCTGCCTGGTTTGCACATGGCTGATGGCGGAGGACCGATCAGTTTTGCGACAGACCAAGGAATCTCGTAGCCAGCTTTGACAGCATATGTGATGTACCGTGCTATCTCAAGGTGTAGGGTAGGATAGTAGGTCGTCGACGCTTTTCGTCCAATCTGACAAGGCAATCCGTGAGACTTCGCTACAGCCAGTGCCGACGCTGACCTATGCTCACCACAATGATCCGATCGATACCTGACATGAACAAGTCGGAATGCAGGCGGTGAGGAGAAAGCTCGTGTTCCTTCGGTACGTTCACTTGCTGAGAAGCAGCAGCAACCGAGTTCAATAGCCTGAAGTGCATCGTCTGTGGCAGCCAAGACCCTTGAGTCGCGAATATCAGTCTTTCAAAGGAGAGTACTGACCATGTAGGACATAGCCTCAAACTCAACTCCACCGGTCATCCCTCCAGGTGCCCTCGGTTTTTCTACCTTGTTTTCGTCGGTGTCATCCAAGTTCCAAATCGTGTTGTTCGGATGACAAAATACCCAAAAATAATCACGGCAGATGTCAGAGAGCTCCTGCAGGTATGCCTTGTATATCCTTGGCACATGAAGCTCTTCAATGAATGTGTGTGGGGACACCGGGATGCGAGGGTCTTCCGATGGCGGAGGTGCAGGTGTCAGAAGCAATGAGCGCACAAGAGAAAACGTCGTCGCGTGAGGGGTAGGGAGGGTGACAAGCGAGCTGCTGGCAACATTGGAAGTCTCAGCTTCCCAAGGTGTAGACCGCGAACGTGAGTGAGTGAACGCGTGAGCCGGGCTCCCGTTGGAAGGGAGAGAAGAGAGAGGATAGAGTTCAAAGAGCAAGAGAATGAGCTCAACTACGAGCTGGCGTGTGCCAATATCTCCGGGCTTCTTGTCAGAATACAACAGCGAGATCAGCTGCGTGAATGGGGTGGGGCAGCAGCTCCTTAACGCGACGCAGCCGACGGCCGAGGTTGACATAGCCTTTACACATCGGAGCAGCTCATGTAAAAGCTGATCGTCGTGCTGCTCCTCGCGCCATTCTACCTCAAGAATCTCGTTGAGACGAGTAAGCAGAGCGCTATACCCGCCTTTCCACACAAATTCTTCCGTCCAGCTGCATGCTATCGTCAGTCTTGACATTGGCAACACGAGTCGTTCACATACCTCGCAGACTCGTTTCGTAGCATCAGTCTCAACTTCTTGACCGCCTCAATATCCAATTGGGTACTCGATGTACCGGTCAACAGACTGCAGTACTTGGCGGGCGTCAAGGCTATAACCTTGCCAGCCTTATCCTTCCCGCCCCTAGCTATTTCTCCAGGAGGCGACTCAGCCTTGGCCTTGTCGAGGGACTTTCCACGGGGAGGCATGGTTGGTCGTTTCGGGGAGAACATCGCGTCAGTGTCGTCCACGGATGACTGGGGTGTGTGTTTGAGGGAATTGAGAGAGCTTATTGAGTGCGAACTGTGCGCCTTGCGCAAGCCATGCGGAGTCGCAGGGGGTAGCATCGCACTAGCGGAACCTTTGCTCAGAGTCGCTGACGACTTGAGCATTGCCGCTTTGACGGAGGTCTCCATTGTAGCCAGTCTGGGCCGCAAGGTGTCAGGAATCTGCAGCTCATCCTGACCGGCAGCGTCAATTGTCGCGGGCACGGTGACACGTGTAATGTGCAGACTCACGAGCAACTTGTCGAACGCTTGCTCCATTGCAACTGGCTCGACGGGCGACCCCTTCCCCTTTGGCTTCTTGGGCTTCTCTGACCGCGTCTTAGTTGTATTAGCAGCTGTGCTCAGCGCAGGGTAATTTTCCTTAGCTCCCTCCGTTGGTGAGGTCGGGGAGGTGACCATGAAGAAGTCAGGGTCTGGTAGTTTCTTAGAGGGCAAGATGCTTTTGAACATGATGATGCTCGTGAATGAAAGTGGATTGTTGT
The DNA here is from genome assembly GCA_022592445.1 of Cytidiella melzeri. Lineage (NCBI taxonomy): Eukaryota > Fungi > Basidiomycota > Agaricomycetes > Polyporales > Irpicaceae > Cytidiella > Cytidiella melzeri. The sequence goes on along the minus strand of JABYQR010000206.1, from coordinate 44,892 downwards.
CGTCAATGGGGGGTCGTGAAAGGAAAACAAAAGAGATGAGCTGGGGTATGAGAATGGTCACAATGGGTAGTTGCAAAATGAACACGGCGGTGAAACCCGCCCCTCCACGAACATGGGGCAAACAACGGACAAATAACGCGCCCATTTGTGGGTCGTATCCCATGCACGTGATCGTTCTCCGCGAAATTGCCTAATGCGCACTGCGCACCAGCATTGTCGACGTCGCAAGTATTCTCTAGCAGACAGATCTTTCCGCGACGGAGGCAATTTAGAAGCAGTGTGTGAGCAGAAGTTGTGGGATTAGGAAACATCGAATGATTGCAGTCTCGATGTCATAATATTCCCCAATTTACAGAGGAAGCCGCCCACGGGAAAGTCGACCAAGTTATACTCAATCGTTTGCTCGCCGCCTGGTACAAGAATTATACTCGCACACGTAGCAGCATAAATTTCTGTACATGATGCTCCTAGCGTAGGTAATGACGGCGTAGGACACCTTCAAGCACGTTACAGCCTGATTACGCGCACTGAACAACTTACATTATTGCTCCAACGCATACATCCAACATCGTCTCTGTCTTGAACATATATTTCGCTCTTGCAGCGGCGAGTCGATGCATCTTGAGGAAAGCTTTACACATGTAGCTAGACTTCGAACAGCCCGTCTGTCGCGAACAACCCTACACTCGTATCCTGCAACAAAAGAGCTTACCAAACTGCGGTCTGACTGTCCTCATTCAGCAGGGCCACCACCACCGGATTATCAGTTCGCAAGAATCACTCACCGCATGGATCCTCAGTAATATAAATCAAGAATAACAAGTCTTCCATCTTGTGCAGCAGACGGCGCATCTAATCTCGAGCAGAATTGGAGCAGCCTTCGATCAGTAGCTATGATCCGTCATTAAAACGCAAAAACACTCACAATAAGGATAGTATGCACAGGGTCACAATGAGTGCAGGAAATCTCCTTCCTCTCCGATCTCGCATATGGTCTCGTCGAGGGCCTAGAACACAGAGACGCATCGCAGTCCAGCCGTTCAATAACAAGCAACAAGGGTGCGGAGGGTTCTCCGCAAGTACCACTTTCAGCCTGAATTGATTCAATTGAACCCCTCACGTACAGGGTTTTCTGCTTGCGGCAACGTTGCAGTCCCTGCCAGTACAGTATGTGCTAGCGTGTTGGGTCACACGAATGGGACATGAAGCCGCAGAGTTGTGTGTAGCAGTCCTCGCAGTTTTTACGAAAGCTTGAACATGTGGCGCTACGTCCTAGAAATTCGAGCACAGTTAATACGAGGAGGGCACTGTAGAAGCGATCAAATACAATATATGAAGAAGCAAGAGTCCAAGACGTAATATGTCACTTACTGCACTAGTCTTTCAATCACCGAGCTGCTATCGTCAGGCATGCGAGCTGATCTGGCCTCCGTATGGCAAGTGATCCACACCGTGACTCTACCTCTTCCTAGTGTTGGCAGACCGCAGTCGCGGCGTGGCGTACGTTGTATTGAGATCTGTCCTAGGATACAACGAGGCCAGGGCGTGCAGGACCGCAGAGTACGGAGCTGTTGTGTAAATTGGCATAGGCAGTGGTCAATTAAGCCAGTTGTCAGTGATGTGACAGTTTCCTCATGTCCTTCGAGGCTGAGGGATCGGATTAATATTGATTACAGCTCGGATTGCATGCCTACACGGTCAGTGTAGGTGTGGTAGTCAGCAGGAGATGATTACTGTGCTTGTACGCGGACGATTGACACAAACTTACCAGATTCCAGCTACCCCTATAGATAATGGAATCAGTCAATCGTAAATGAGCAGACAAGGTCGTACAGCCGCACTGCTGCAGCCACGATTGAGGTGGTCTGAGGTGGTTGAGAAATGAGTCAATTCAAGTTGATTAGTAATTAAAGGGGGGCGGGCGTCCAAATAAACGCCAAATCAAAATGATGCGCCATGGACGTTTTTGGTAACTTTTCGGTTCTTCAACCGTTCCCACTTTGTCGACATGGCCTTTGGTAGGCATGTTGCAAGAGATTTATGTAGTGAGTGTCACGTCCTTTGTTTACGACCCATGAAAATGACGCTTGGATTAGACCTGCAATACCTCTTGTAACCTTCCGATTCGAAACTACTACAGCACTGAAAACTTTTTGAACGCTTCTTCTGTGAGTGGATTAAAACGTGTTTGTTATATAAGAGCTATGCGTTCGCCGTCTATCGTGTGACACTTATCAGAACAGTTCCAGATGTCATCTTTCAGCGTCCTCGCCGCTGTAAATCCTGTCCCACGACACCGGAATCAGGTCGTCAATAAATCAACAACCCTCCGACGTTTGCAGGCTACCCGTACGTCGGGTAATCCTACGCACAAAAATCTGCCACAGCACGCTCCTAGAAGTGCTCTCCGCCGTGGAGCTCCAAGTCGCATTGTCCCTTACAGTCCCATGCGCGTCATCGTTGCTGACTTCAGGTAGAAGCTACCCTCGCATTCAGTCGCAGTCTAACAACAAGGTGTAACACTAGTATCAGCGCGCCATGTCCCGTAAGTAGGAAGTTAGATTGTCCTGAAGAAGAGCTCACCTTTTATCCACCTAGACATTCACGCTCTCGTAGCGGCCATCGTGTGCTCTCGTGACGAAGCTAGAAGCTAGCAGGTTAATAGCCTTTCCGCTGTCCATGCGCGACGACGACCCTGCGTACAGCCACTTCACGACCATCTGTCAACAATACGCTCCAGAAAAGCCCGCACTCAGGATTAACCTGAAGAAGAACCCACCTCTTTTTTTGTCTAGACCTCCACGCTCTCGCCACGGACATGGTGTGTTTTCGTGACGAAGCTAGAAACTAGCAGGCTGATAGCATTTCCGCTGTCCATGCCCGACGACAACCCTGCATACAGCCAACCGTGACCATCCACCCCAAGTCGCCCTCAGGTAACGCGGCAAATTGCCTTGATAGGCTCATAACATTTTCCTAACCGTGTTACAAGCTCCTACCCCAGTCGCAAATATATATATTCGGGAAATCTGCTCCAAGAAATGCTACAGGTAGCCCGAATATATATTTAAGCTACTGTCAACAAAGCTCCAAAAATTGTTCGCTCGGTAGAATGTGCGGGCTCGGTCGGCGTAAAACGTGCCACTGTGCCACGCACCGTCCTACATGCCAGCCGAGGCGACACTCGAGTAGCGGATGGCTTTGCGCGACAAAACCAATTAGGACGCTATCCGGCAAGTGTACCAGTGAGCCATTCTAGTTTTAGCACAGATGGATGTGTAACATGCGACTTGGTCCGGGTTTTATCTCCGAGCAGAGGCGGCAGCATCGGCCCTGGCTCTGTTGTAAATCTCCCCAACTCTCTCACCTTCGCCCGAAGACCACTTTTCTACGAGGACTCGCAAATGCAGCTGGTTTGAAGGGCTGACGAAGGATGCTGACTTGCCCGTCTCGATTCCACAGGAACTACTGGTTGCAGGGGCACAACACATCATCACCGTGACACTTCCTGTGCTGCTTGCTACTGCGCCTCCGTCTGCCTCGGGGGTCATTGTCAAATGTGGGACCTTCTCCCTCCTCAGGACACGCACCCGCAGAGAGCGCCTCTCCGCAGTGCAGACTCCGAAACTCCGTGAGCTTCGAAGGTGTACAGGGCGGCTAGCGGCGAGGAAAGATGTTCGATCTCTGTGCGAGATCTCTCTCGCCGACTTGCAGTGAATTCTGTCGAGCGTTTGGGGTCGGGGTTCCGGGGTCGCTACCACATATTGATGTCGAGAGGACGCTCGCAGCACTCGTTCAAACTTCACATGCATGGGCGCTACCTTCGCAAGTTGTTACAAAGGGTTTCGGCTTCGCACTAGATCCTTGCCAATTCTGTGTGATGGCTGACTACGCTGACGTTCTTGGACTCAATGCCCGACCCGAAACGACCTGAGTCAGCACTCGAGCTTGTGGAAGAACGTCTTCATCTTTCTTTCCACCTAGGGCGTTCACCCCGGTCGGAGCGCTTGCGAAGCTCAAGTCGCTCCTCCAACATGAGAACTGTATGGAGCACTGCCTGCGAAGTGATAGAGCGAGCGCCTCTGTGCCTTCGTGCGCATCAAACCGCTGACATCGTACGCAGTTTCAGCGATGGACTTTGGACTTGGGGGCACTGTGATAGATGTTGAGCACGCCCTGCGACACGAACTAGAAGGAAGTTGGCAACCCGCACAATCATTCAAACGATGATATGTTTGCGGAATGCCGTCACGACCAAGTCCGTGGCGACACCGTTGACGATCTTCAAATCCAGTTAGCGCGAAGTCCTGTCAGCATGCATCGGTCGAGTGCAGCACCCGTTGAAGGACATAGCGTACGCAAGGTTGCACTGATACAAAGCCGGCGCCGCACAGAAAGATTGCATGTCAAAAGTGCATGGTGTGGATATATTATTGTACAACGCATGGCGCAGCAATCTTCTTCGTGGTTTAGCCCGCAAACGTACTCAGGCCGTGGCCTCAAGCTCTTCGAGATACTTCTTCGTTTCCGCGTCATCAACACCCTTGAGAAGCTGGAGAGCCAAGTGAGCTTAGTGAACACATATCCTTTGTAATGAAAGAAGCCTCGCATTACTAACCTCTAGCAATCTGCTCACGTACGCCGCACGAGCATCCTCCTTGGAAGTGCCCTCGAGTTTCTTCCAGGCATCCCTATAGAATTCAAAGTCAGCAACAACATCACGCATAGATCGGGGGCGCATACGGCGCTGCGATGACTAGACTACGCCCGAGGCAATCGCGCCCAAGATAGGCTAGAGGAAGCCATCCGATTCTCAGCGGTCAGGACAACTCACCATTTGGCCTTTCCTACGAAGTCAAGCATACCAGGGCGTGTAGTGTTGACGTCTCCAACAGTCGCTGTCCGATGTGGATTAGCATACAATGTGGATGCATTCCTTGGCGAGCGCATACCTTGCTTGAAATGACTGTAAAACTTGAGGGATAGTGAGCAGTAGATCTCCTGATGCATGAGCGAACTTCTTACGAAAAGCTGGTCCTCCTGAGTTGGCTTGACAGGGCCATCCTTGGGAAGATTCTGGATAATCTCAGCAGCTTTGGTGAACTTTGCCTCAGACATGGTGGATATTGCAGGACGATGGAGGTTGCGGTGGTCGCTGGTTTATATACGCGAATCCCAAATCGCCATCGCCATCTCCTTGGGGCGGCAAACTCCGTCTATGTTAGCTGTTACTCACTGGACTCGACGACTAGAAGTAGTATTGAGACAGTTCCTGCAGGCAAACACCAGTCTATTGGGGACACTGCTGTTCGCTTCATACCATTGACTGCGAGTGTTGTGTGAACGTCGACATTGGCCGTATCAAGTTGTGATGGCGGCGCGCTTAAATTTCGCCTCGCCGTCTACGTCTTTCCTTTCGAACTCGTCCACGACGTGCTCACTTCCAAGCAACAATTCCAGCGACGATCTGCGCAATCACTACCACCGCCGACTCTGTTAGTCGGCTTCCATTGCAGCTCGCTCTGGTTTTCGGTAGAAACTCCGAACACGCTCCGCCTCAATCCACCTCAAACCTGATCATCATCGAGTGCAACATCTAAGCTTCTCTGACCAGTCTACACAGGCTCCTGCGCTGCACTGCCGCAGTGAAGGCAGCTCCAACTTCAACAACCTCTACTACCACAACATGTCCCCTGCAACCGCATCGCGTTCAGCACCTCCGCCTTCACATCAAGAGGTAACTCGCAAGCTCTCGGTGCATTCAGCGGCTAGGCCGGTGCCAAAGGTCAACTATGACCTTTCTCTTGATGCCTACGTAGCATTCTCATGCATACCATCGTTTACAGAAGCCAGCTGTTACTACCGCGCCCATCTCGGGCACCGAGTCCGACTCAGACTCAGTGTTATCGCCAGAGAACCATTCTGTTCCGCCTCTAACACCCATCAGTCTATCCCATGGCGTCGGCAGTCTCACACATCCACCACTACAAGTTATAGCCGAAAGAAGAAGCAGCGGAGAGGAGTCTGAAGAGGACGAGGAGGACGAGGAGGACGGCTGGAAAACGCAAACGGCTGGACGGCCCAGAGGATCCCATGATGAAACTGTGCTAAAAACTGGCTACCTGTGGAAGAAGGGAGAACGGCGCAAGGTGTGTAGCTACTCGTGTGCCCGCTCTTCCAGACCATGCGCTCATTGGTGACGATATCGCTGCGAATCATTGCGGCAGACCTGGAAGAAACGATGGTTTGTATTACGGCCTGCTCATTTAGCCTTTTACAAAACATCGGCAGAGTACAAGCTCCTCCGCCTCCTTGAACTTTCCGAGATACATTCATCCACATTCGTGCAACTCAAGAAGCACGAGAACACGTTCGTCTTGGTATCGCCTACGCGAACTTTCTATCTGCAAGCCGGCTCGCCGCAGGACGTGACGGAATGGGTAAAAGCCATCACCGATGCCCGGACAAGTCTGCAGGCGACATCCACACAAAGCTCGGTTACCGCCCCGATACCGATACCCAGGACTGTTTCCCAACGCCACTCCTACCAGCAACAGCAACAGACTGCACCTCCAGCCTCGCCTTCCATGTCCCATTCGCCGTATAATCACCACCTGACGTCGTCCGAATCAGACGATGCTTCGTCGAGCATGCCCCGGCCTACTCCTAAGATCCCACATGCCATTCCAGCAGCTGCATCCGACATCGCCTCACCCTCCAAACAACCGGGGTCCATTGATACCTCGAAAGTTATTCTATCCGGATACCTGATGAAGTGCGGCTCACGACGACATATTTGGCATAACCGCTGGTTTGTTCTTACCGGTGACAAGCTTGTGTATTCGCGGAGCCACATGGTGCGTTCTAGTCCTCCTCGTGCAGATAGAGTTCAATGAATCGCTGACGTGCCTGCCCTTGTGTCTACTTGTCCCGTGCGCTTCCCTACTTGCCCTGCGTGTTCATGGCATCGCTCCCTTTGTTCTCCCCTTCATCGCTTTCGTGATTCGTCTTCCACCGTCATCTTCCAGGACACCAAGCCTCACAGATCCATCCCCTTGGCGCAAGTTCTAGACGCTCTCGAATACGCTCTGCCTGCACGACCTGCGCAGCCTGCCCTTGCCCTATCGCCGCCGCATCACTCTTCCAAAGACGGGGACGAACACGACGGCGGAGAAGGCAAACACACGTTCAAGATCGTTTCCACCAAGCGAACGCTGCTCGTCTGTGCACCGAGCGAGGAGGAAGAGATCAAGTGGCTCAGTGCCATTCGGGCGCTCATCGCTCGACGATCGGTCGTTCCGGGAGATTCGGCGGCTGTCCACACCCACGGTGGCCCATCGCAATCTCATTCTCTCCCTGCCCCGCTTCCCTCGCAGAACACACCTGCCAATCCACCCAGTTTCACTACTGCCGCCGTCGCAGTGCCTCCTGCTCCTGCAATTTGGAAGACTACAGCGTCAGCATCGGTGTCTTTGCCTTCTGTGTCTGAGCAAGGAGGAGGAGGTGGAGGAGGTCCAACGATTCACGGGGCCTCTACTTCATCCTCTTCCGGCCCCGGAAGCTCTCACACGCTTGTTGGGTCGTCCACAGGTGCGGGGGGCGGCAGTGGACATCGACGTCGTGACTCGTTCGCACGAAGGCTCAGTTTGAGCGGGGCCGGGAGCTTCTTATCGCATCCGACGATCCCTGCTATATCGAGCGGTGGCGGGGGAGGAGGCAGTGCGTCTGCTGTTTCTCAGGAAGCTTGATCGTGGCTTGTGGCTTCGTGGTCTAGGCTTTTTTTGTGGAGGAGGAGGAGGAGAAGCGAAGCGCCTTTAGTCTATGATGAGTAGGGCGAAGAGAGAACTATGGTGAGGTTGTAGGATTACAGTACTACCGATGTGTGTTTTTTCTTTCTTTGTTCTTTTGTGATGGCATCTTGTTTTTTCTGTTCTAGTTTTTGGTTTTTTTTTCTTCTCTCTCTCTTACGCTTTCTCAATCTAATGCAGGGAAGAATACATATGTACATGTGGAGAATTGGTGCCGTGCGTTTTTCGTGTTTTGTTCATTTTGAACTTTCACAATCATCAAGCAGCAGCGGCACTGCATCCTGAAATCATTTACGTCGCGTATCCTGTCCATCAACTGCATGTCTTGTTGTAGTGTAGCGAGATCCCTCCGCATTTGTGAATCCTGTTTGACCGTTTGATGGGCAAACGTACTCGTGGCCGCACTGATCTCTTAGACTGCGGTGCTGAGAGTCCTCACATGCCTCACTGCAAAGTGATACATCAAGTTAAGAAAGCTGTTCAACTTTTTTTGATTGAGGATGTGTACTTTCGTTGACCGACGCCCATCAAAATTGAGCTACCATTTACTTATTCGTCATTCGGGAAGAAGTTGAACGATGGTCTGCAAAAAATCAATAAAACCGCTACTCTCACCAGCTCGTAAAGTGATTGTATAAATAACCCGGTCATGGTAGCGGTTCGCAACGTTGAACGATAATACATGTACAGAGAGTCGCAGTGTGCATTCTTAATAACCAAATAACAAAATATGTCGTTCACCACGGCGGGGTGCCTCTTCAAAGCTTCAAGCATCGTCGTTCTCCCTTTGTGCCCAGCGCTCAGATCTATAGCCTGGCGTGCCACAGTGAGTGACAGAAAAAATGGCGCGCCTGCGTTTATATACGCTTTACGCCACCAAGCTGCTGGCGTTTTTCCCATTGCCCAAATCCAGCCCACCCAGCTGCAGGTCACTAAGTAGTAGTAGTAGTAGAATAGCATTCCTTCCATGATTCACTTCCCTATACATACATGCAGTAGATGGAAAGGGATTTAACGTTTTTTAATTTTTCGTGTGTGCGCCCACTGTCGGGAAAAAATGATACGTTACGTGGTGGGTTGGTATGTGGTGGGGCGTGGTGTGTGTGACAGGCTAGTAGGCTTGGGGTGGCGGTTGCACTGATGTTTCTGCTTCGACGAGCACAGTGTTGGTCGTGGTTTTACATACATTACTTGTAGGCTACTGTATATGCAAGGTTTGGATGAGCGGAGGGTAGTTTTTGTTGTTGCGCGTTGAGTTGATTGCAAACGTCTCGGACGTCGTTTGCATTAAGGTTTGAAGAGCTACTATGGCGATACGATGTGCCACGCAAACGCCTATGCGCATGATGAAACATCCGAGTGAGGAGTTGCCAGGGTTGGGAAGACTGAAAGAGGATTTATATCTTTGGTTTGGTACAGTTAACATTCTTAACTCTCGTGCTCACCTTGCGCGTAAACTCATCCGAGTCCGCGTATGAAGTCGAAGAGAAGGATAACAGTAGGACCCCCCGGGCGATGTTCGAATGACCCTGCCGTACCACAACTCTCCACAAGCAAGCAGCAGCTATAGGGAGACAGCCAAGGGTAGTGATAAGGGAACTCGAAAGAATCAAAAGGCAGAGACAATGAAACACGCGTACGCTATACAATTTCGGCTTGAAGAGAATTTATACATTGATTGTAGTAAGCCTGCATATGTACAGTGTCATTCGAATTCATTCCCGATTTATCGGTTGAATATTGCTTACTCATACAGCGACGCGACCCGGCGGTCCCAAACCAAATTTCCAAGGTGAAACATTTTTGCAATGCATTGCAAAAAAACCGAACTGCGATCTTTGAGTTTTTTAGATTCGGCTACATACATGCTGCCATTTATTATTGAAAGTACCTCTCTGTCCTTCCCGCGAACAACTTCATAGGAATACCATGCCATGCCGTGCCATTGCTCTCAGCTTTTGTTTGTCTTTTGGTTCAGGTTGGTGAGATGAACGCCTCGTTTTTTGTATTCTTCAGTTGGGTCAGTTGAAAAGTGAGGAGTTTTTCTGCTGTACATACATACATACATGGTGCGATGCCGTATCGACGCAATCGTATTCTATCAAGCAGTAGACATTGTACATGTACAACATGTAATCGACGTCATCTGCTCATCGCTGTCTTTTGTATGTAGCTGTCTCTATCAGGAGGAGGCTGTGGTGAGGGGAAAGAGGAACACTACCATTTTGAATTCGGACGAACACAAAAGCTTCCGACCAAGTATGGAAAAAACAATCAACAACCCTTTTCGTTAGCCGAGCGGACTAAGAACGCCCATAAGCAGGCCAGAAAAAACAGAGATAGATCGATCAAAACCGACGATCGAATGCATAAAGCTAGCGCGAAAATGTTTTGGGATAAAATCAAAAATGATTTGTGGGACGGTAATTACGGTACCTACCCTCATCTACCCTCATTTGGGCGCCGGAGTCGTATGAGAGATCGTCGGTCAGTCGGTTGTCATGTCACGCTTGAAACAAACAAAAATCGTAACATACACAGCATGTACTTTGGTGCTGGTACGCTGATAGATGCCATCACGCTCGCCGCGACCGCACGTTTGAGGAGATTGGGAACGCCAATATAACGAGCTGCCTAATCAACAACCATCCAGCTATCCAGAATTCCAACAACATCCGAGGTGTGCTAGACCGCCCGAGCCACCCTCTTTCAAAGGGCAAAGCGCACACGTCATCTTCGTGTCCTTTCTCGGTTTTTGTAGATGATTGCGTAAGACGCCCCTCCTTTTGCCGAATCGTCGTTCCCTTCGATCCCGCGTCTCTCTCCTCTCAAAGCGTGAGTAGTCTGTGAAGAAAATCCTCGCAGCAAAATGTGTAGCCGGCGGGAAGACGAATGCTTTGTGACATAATCTTGGGGCTGTGTAAGGATACGCTTTTCGATGCACACCATATAGCGTTGGCAATGTGCAGCAGCGGTGCAATGTTTCGATCGGTAATAGGGTTAATTATCTGTGCGCCATGCGTCCATTTGCCACCCTTGGCTGCAAGATCGACGCGACGACGACCGACAGCCTTAACCAAAGGACCAGCTTTGAGAGAGAAAGTCTTTGGATAGCGGACCGTTGCACCGTAGAGGGTGGGGACATACGATATGTGTGCGGGAGCAGGGACGGCCGCGGCCTGAGGATGCCGTTTTGATTTATTTATAGCTGCGCACTGTCTTTGCGCGCAGCAATTGGCGGCGACGGATACCGAGCTTTGACGAATGTAAGACTAGTCGGCCGAGCCAAGAGAGTCATAATGGATTATTAAAGCAAAGGTCGAAGTCGAAACCGAGTTCAGTTTTCCAACGATGAGTGTCACATTCTGGAAGAATAAGCCACTGAGAAAAGAGTCGGTTGCAGATACAGTATAGCGTCTCCACGTTGGAATGATTAAGCTCGTTGTTGAGTATGAACATTTGTCCGCCCGACTTGGCCGCTCAACGTGCCAAGGCAAAGCCACTAGTTATCCGGTCATGCGAGAGTAAGATGGAGGCGTAAAGATGGAGCGCGGTTTTCCTGTTGGAGATGTTCCTGGCCGATTGAAGAGCAGAGACCGAGTAACAGTGGCAGAGAGTTTAGCTAGCGAGGTAGTTGGATAGACTTTTCGAAGACCTAGCAGCGGCACGAGATGGTAGACAAAATCGACGCGACTAGGTCAGGAGAGGAAATCTCGAGTGAGCATCGTGTGCCGCATAGACCATGAAGTGCAGTGGTTCGTTTGGATTAGCTCGGTTGCGGGCTGTCAGAGGATAGCAAGTGTCGTTTTAGTGTGGGAGGCGGCTAGGAACGACTCGAGGGGATGACAGTGACAGGCGGTGTGATGCCAACGACGAACGCAGTTAGCTGGGAGGAGGATTCAGTTTGATTGTGTCGCTGCGAAGATGTTGCTGGTGGCTGTCAACGCACCGGGTCACACGGCGCTGCTGGACGGATTGACGGGATGTCAACTTCCGATGGTGCTCGTAGAATTACCTAACAGTGGACGAGGAAAAGGAAGACATACCTGTTTACAACAACAGCTTTGAATTCGCCGCATCAGTATAGTATACGAGGTCGGACGAGAGAGCCGGGTGCAGCAAAGGACAAGCGCGGTGTGTAAGTACTGTAGGTGTGTACTTGTATGGACGGTGGCCACGCAGACGCCGGATCTGGAGAGTGGGTAAAGGGCCGAAGTGGGCGGGTGCCTTACGAGATCTGGCATGGACGTGTGACGACGTGACATATCTCCGATCTCAAGCGGCTGTGCTGTCGTCCTTGTGACCCCACTCGACCCGGGCGAATGACCTCCCCACGAGGCCGACGCCATTACGTGTACCCCTGCTGCACTTGTCGCCTGAGCCTGCAGACGTCGAGGACGGAGCAGCTGCGAGGACGGAGGAAGAAGAATAAAAAAAAAGATAAAAAGACAGACGCCCCAAAATGTGATTGGCTGCCAGATTGGGTTCTGGGCAAATGAGCGTCAGATTTCTCCCACGTCTCCCCGGGGGATGCGAGTTCCCGATCAGTGAGGACCCCGAGGGCGTCTAATAGGGGCGGGGCGTCTCAGCCGAGTTTTTCTTCTCGAGCAGAGGGTGCTCCCGGGGTCTCGCTCCTCCCTCTGGGCGACCCCTTATAAGGAAAGCTCCTAGCCGCCGTCTTCTCTGTTGAATTCACACGGTTCGCCCCAGCGCCCAGAGTACATATACCTCTCGTCCGTTCCAATCCACCGCCTCACGCCCTGCCTCTGCCTCCCATCTCCCCACTTTTATATTCGCCACTTCAACCCCCCCTCGTCGTTGCCCACCACGTCGTCCACACAGCCAGCCACCGCTCCGCCCCCCATGACGGACGTCCTCCCCTCCCCGAGGAAGACAATGTCCTCCGTCTCTGCAAACGCCCGATCCCAGCAGCCGCAAAAGAAACCCGGAGCGCCCAAGCCAAAAGGCGCCGTTAGAGCAAAGTCGGGCTGCTATACTTGCAGAATTCGCCGAAAGGTACGCGCTCATCGTCGTCGGGCGTCACATCCTATCTTGCCCCTGTCGTCCCCCCATCGCGATCATCGCACCCAACGCTCATCCACCTCTTTTTTTACTAGAAATGTGACGAGCAACCCAACGGTGAAGGGGCATGCCAGACCTGCGTTCGTCTTCGTCTCCAATGCCTCGGTTTCGGAGCCAAGCGACCCGACTGGATGCGGGTGAGTCACTGTGTCAGCTCTTCGAGCGAAGAAAAAAAAAGCTGACGCCACACAATCAAGGAAAACAATAGTGTTACGGAACTCCGCGAAAAGATCAAGACGTTTTTGGCGTCGCAGGGGATGATAAAGGGCCACTCTGGCTCTGGTCCCCGCTCAAGCGAGGGTGAACCCCCAGTTCTTGTCCTCGTCGAGAACCTTCAGGCCACCCCTCACGGAGCATCTACTCCCCCCACTCCTACGCTTTCTGCTGCCTCAAACGAGCCAGCCAGGCAGCAACAGGGTCCGATGACCTCTTACGTGCGAGATCCTCGGGATCCGTCGCAGTATCACCACGCTCCATCGATGCCTCCGTCGGACCAGCAGCATTCGTACGCTCCCCAGTCACAGCAGCAGCAAACTAGTATGTACTCTTCCATGTTCTCGTATAATCCACTCGGTAGTAATTTCGTGCAGCCTGGGCTCCCCATCTTCCAGAATTGAATTCCCATCCGCACGGCCACGCTCCCGATGCGTCCATGGGGCGTGGTCAAATTCTTCCCACCGACATCTTGTATTCAACCCAGCCAAACACTATTTTATCCCCCGCTAGTCTAGTGCCTTCCATGTCTACTTCTGCTCCCTCGTCGTCCTGTAAGACTCAGTACCGTTATTAGTGTATTATGAATGTATTGTGCTTAATGCCCTCTCTGTTGGCAGGGCAATCCTCTGCATCTGGGTATTCGTCTGCCTACTCATCAACATCAACATCGTCGCCTGCTGTCCATGCCAACTATCTCGCCGTTCGCGTCACTCCAGCGTTTCCTCCGTCGGTGCAAAGTTCCTTTTCGCCACTGTATACCATGTCGAATGGGTATCTGGAGGACACTACTGATGATGACTTGCAGAACTCTCTACCGTCGCAAGAGTACGTGCCAATACCACCCACGATGGGATCGTACGACTCCGTCATTCCTTTCGAGCAGAAAGATCTAGTTCAGCATTACATGTCGAATGTGTTGCCGATACAGTACCTGCTCTCCGACCAATCCTCCATCCGATCCTTCATATACGAGCTCATACGAACCAGTCCGTCTGCACGCGACGCCGCCTGCGTCCTTGCCGCCTACCATCGCGATCGCACAAACCGATATTCGACGTACCCCAATGGCACCTTCAGCATCACCCACGGTGGTGGTGGTGGTGGTGGTGTTGGTGGTGGTGGAGGAGGAGTCGGCGGTGCCATGGTCCCAGTGGACTACATGTACCACCGGTTGTTCACGAGGTTATCGCAGACGCAGCATTTTACCGAGGGGGACGCGATGGCGGGGTTGCACGCGATTTCGACGATCTTGTTCAAAGGCGGGCGAGGGGCGTGGGAGCAGTTTTTGCTTGTTGCGAGCAAGTACGTGGACGGGGTGTTGACGAACAACCGGTTTTACGGGCCTGAGGACGTGATGAAGCATTGTACGGAGAGTACGCGGTTTATTATCAAGACGACGATGTGGTTTGATGTGTTGGCGAGTGTGACGACGCAGAGGGTGCCTCAGTTTTTGGAGACGTACCGGCAGTTGTTTGATACTACGAACCGGGCGTACATCGAGGAGCCGACTGTCAATGGGGGGATGATGACGACGATGATGATGAACGGGACGGGGACGAGGCGGCACAGTAGTCCGCCCGAGACGAGCATGTTGCCGGTCATGGGATGCGAGAACAACATTGTGCTCGCGATTGCGGAGATTTCGAATTTGGCGTGTTGGAAGGAGTCGCAGATGATGCGGAACGCGTTGAGCGTGCCGAAGCTCGTCGAGAGGGGGATGGAGATCGAGAGGAAGTATATTAACCCTGGGGGACCGTGTTCGCCGTCTGCGATGCGTGCGACAGGGCATAATACGCCTGAGTTTGGTCAGGCGGGGGTGTATAACCAACACCACCAACACCAACAACACCAACAACATCAACAACAACAACAGTATCATCAACAACATCAACACCAACAAAACGTTATGGGACTCGACGGGATGGCCCCGCCAATGTCCCACCTCGGTCCACCTCCGCCGCCGCCGCCGTCGACGACGTCGTCGATGCCCAACAGTTCAATGAACAACGAGCATGCAGAGGTGGAAATCCGACGAAGCCTCACAAACGACATTTTCCGCGCCTCGGCGCGACTCTACCTGCACACCGTCCTCTCTGGCGACTTCCCGTCGTGTCCCGAGATCATCGAATCCGTGACGGACGTCATCGAGTGCTTACGACGGATCCCGCTCGACAAGGCGCTGCTCTCTCGGTCAGTGTTGCGGAGCGTCGTGTTTGGGATATGTATTGCGGGGTGTTTGACGGACAATTTGAGTCAGAGGGAGTTTTTGATGCGGTTGTTGGATACGCAGCAGGGGGAGGGGGTGGGGAATGTGGTGGAGGTGAAGGGGTTGATGCAGCAGGTGTGGGCGAGGAGGGCGCATAAGCCTCATGGGCAGGCGGTGAATTGGAGGGAGGTGATGAGGGAGTCGCAGGGAGAGCTTTTGTTGCTTGTTTGAGCTCTCAGTCTCGTCTACTCCCTCCTTTTCCTCCTCCTCCTTTCCTCCTCCTCCTCCTTCCCTTGGAGGACTCCCACCCTCCCTGGCTCTTCGACTCGCATCGTGGCCACAAAGTTCTATCGTGCGATGGGTCTTTCCAGCCTCCGTCAAAAATCCTCTTACTAGGCCCCAACAGTGAACCCTCCATAATTTTCATCTGCCAGTCTCCCACCCACCATTATGTTTTACCGCTAGCCATCCCCGCTACCGTCCTTCTCACCCTCAGGCTCTCTCTCGCTGGCCACATTTTTCCTTTCCGCCGTCAAGTTGCCATTGGAAGCTGTTGACTGGCATCATGTCGACATGCAGTCCAATCGAAACCAACAAACAAATATATATATATGATTGGCAGTCAGTGCGAAAGTTGTTTGTATGTTCGTCACGTTCCTGGGCCTCCTCGAACACCCGCTCGCTTACTTCTCTCGGTCCCGAACGTACATGGTTACACGCCTGTCCTCTCTCCCCCCCTCCCCCCCTCTCACCCCCTGTGATGAAACACTTGTTCGTTGCGACACTTTCGACTTGGACTGAAAACGCTCTTCCGAAGGGCTTACGCGCGCGCTCAAAGGCTGTCGTGATCCTTCTTTCTCTTTCTCTCTCTCTCTCTCACTCTCTTGCTCACACACACCCACACACACATTGCTCTCAGACTCTCAGTCTGTTACTACCCCCCCCCCCCCCTTTTCTATCCAAATACCACAACGCTCTCGTGATTCCCTTAATCTTATTACACATCTGATATGCTCCATTCCAAACTCCAAAAAATACCACAAGGTTGTCGTAAATTATCTTCATGTCCACGGTTGCCATGCCCTTTTCCTTTGCTTTCCTTTCGCTTGGGGTTCGTGATCAGCTGTTACATTGCGTTTGTTATATTGTATTTCACATCTCCTCGCCCTTCCTCCGTCTCCGCCCTCTGCTCTCTCCGGACTCTCTCTCTCTCTCTCTCTCACACACACACACACACAATACTGGCACTAGAATCGCATCTCTGTCAATATTTATTTGTTGGCAGTCTTCATCTGTAACAACCAATCAAATCAAATCAAATCAAATCCTCGAAAAGAGTTTACAAAGAACAGAATGACTGAACGTGCAGAACTTTAAGAATCGGATTCACGGGGCTCAGGTGATGCTGATCCACTCACAGAGTCGCACGCACGCATGGTGGAATGTTGAAGCATCATGCATCCATGCGTGATTGTCAACGACGACGATGTTCTAACCTCTCCGGATCTGTTCGACCCGTGTTCTCTCACTCCTCACCTCGATGAAGTAGGAAAAGAAGAAGAAGGAAGCCAACGTAAGTACATCGTAAATTACAAGCGACGTCGTCGAGTTCATTTTGTGTTACCACCGACCACCGACCTCCGACCGACCCTCCTCCTCATGCCGGTTGACTGGTACGCCATAATCATATACTAACCACGGGCACGCACAGAAGTGTGGTACGTCGTACACCTACTGCCAGGTGTCCACGCACCTTGTGTATGCGGACTTTGATCAATTGCGAGTTCGAACTCTTGGGGTTGCGCGAAATCTACAGATAACTTTCTACTTACTTACCCTTTGGACGTTGAAGTTCCTTCTTTTCAAGGCACAGCTATATGAAGAACGAGGGCCGACTCGAAGAAGACCCCTGCGTGTCTTCTCATGACAAATGACCATCCATCATCATCATCATCGTGTGTTTACTAGACCCCTATCCCCCCTGCCGGTCTGGCCATTGGATCGTCGAACCCCAACAAGCCACACAAACAACCACATCCAGCCTATACACCTCGGAAAAAAAAACCAGTAATCAACTCAGCTTCCTGACTGCATGTACAGCTTCCTCTGAGGAACTGGCATGTCCCCTGCTGCGATGACGGCGTTTTTTTTCTGTTCGGCGTAATGTCCCCTGGTACGTACGTACGCTGCACTGCACTATGTTACTGTTAAGAATGCACAGTGTTGACTAGTTGGATAGAAAGGTGGTGATTGGGGTGATTGTCGCCGGGTCACTGCCTCTGAGTGATGCTGTTGCCAACTTGTTGGCCGTGTGCCCAAAGTGCTACCGCTCCAAGCAACTACTCGTTTGTTCGCAACAAATTGTTTCAAGGTGAGTTCACTATAGCCGTACCACTACCAACTTGAAAGGCTGAGTAAACCCTTTATGTGGGCTCGGGCCGTATCTTGGGATTGTCACCACCTCGCCCGAAACGCGTCGCGTTTCGCAACCTACTACGGGACCATGTTGGCAAAGGTGTGCGCCAATATTATAGAAAGATTGTTGATCGTGTTCCAGGCCAGACTGTTGGTGCCAGCGCGTCTCTTTTTTCCCTCTAGCACTCGATTGGGTGGCCGCGATCGGGATGCCCGACCACGTTCGTTTGGCTGTTTGCCGCGGTTAATTCGCTCTCTACTACTTAGTAAGACTAACGCTCGTTTTCTCTGCAGTGCAACCAGTGCAAGGGGCTTCGAAGGCGCCGCGCACAGGCCATCAGCCTAGAGAGAACTCTCTTGCACTGGATTCAGGCGGTTTGGTGAGTTTCGTAGGTTTGTCCTATACTACCTGTTGTTCGGGCTACATATTGACTGCTTTGTTTTGGGTCAAGTCCTCTTTCACGTGTAGTGCTGCACATGCAGTGGTTGGTCAGCGCTGATTCATCCGCAATCTCATACCTCGGTCGCAAACAAGGTACTGCCCAGTGTACACACACACACTGGGCACCAGCTGAGTTGCAAGGTACGTCTAGCCACCACTTTTCTATCCTCCTCACCCCCTAAGCTCTTGAACAGTTCTACCTCCATGTCCATCATCCCGAGCAAGCTTTAACTGTTCCGTCCTTTATCGGTCGGCGAGGTAAAGATAACAGTGCAAAATGAATCCCTGAATTCCTCGGGTCGGTAACACATAGGCGATGCCACAAAGCGGTGGCTCAACGTCGGCAAAAATTCTTGACATGTCGAATCTGCCGCCCGCGGCCAAAACATATCGTTAGCCCACTGGGCTGTTGTTATGTTATATGATCTCGCTTATCCCCCCAGAGGATTTTTTCGTTCTTCCGTTTTTTTGCCTGTGCGTCACCCACGGTTTACACACATAGCCATTCAAACCAAGTTCGGGTTTCCGAGTGTATGTGTGTGTAGCCACTCCACTCATCGCATTTCACATTTCGCATTTCTATCTCTAGTGCAGCTGTTCCCTCCCCGACTGGATGAAACGCGTTCAACACTCACCGAAAAGGGCCCCCTTTCGACCTTCACGGGCCCCCGAATGCCGTCGTTGGTGTTGTTGCGTGTATAGCCCTATTCAGTTCGAACAGACGGCAGGAGATATACGGCATAATGGTGTTGATTGTTGGTTTTATCCTCCGATTGAGAACTAAACGTTTTTGGTGAACATAGATTCTAGGGGAAGATGCTGCTTCTCCACTCCTCCGTATGCCTGTCCTGTTTTCCCCCCACTTTTTATTGCTACTGATCCGCGCATTGCAGCTTACGACTTCGAAGATCGGTCTTGTCAAATGGTTTCGTAGCAAGTTGACTTCTTTCGCTGTTGGGTTCCTGACCTTGGTACAACCGGCGTACAACGCGTTAGGTTTCCCACAAAACACGGTGTCTTGGTCAATTGCTCATAATCGACAGCGAACGATTTACCGATTTACCATGTGTTCTTTCTCCTCCTTCGTTCCACGGGTGAGGTTTTATTTTTAAATTTTTTTTGTTGGCATCATGCAGGCAACATCAGAACTCGAACCAACAGTTCTTCCGTTCCCGTTCAAGCAGCGGAAGAGGAATGTTGAACAGAAAAAGAAAAAGAAAAAAAATTGTTCAAATTGCAGCTGGGTTTGACGGTCGGTGTTGCTGGTATCATCATGTCGGCTCGGACATGCAAATCCAATCCAATCCAATCCAATCCAAAAAACCACAAAAACAACAACTTGAATTTGGCAGTCAATTGACTGACTCAACAGCGCCAGCTCGTTTCCTGGGGATGGGAAAGCCCGTGTTTGTGGGCGATGCAAGGTTTTTTTTCTTTGTTGGCCCTCCTCCTCCCTTCTCCTCCGCGCTTGTTTCTATCGGTTCCGAAGGGACGCGGTTACACGCCCTGTCATTCCTCCCCTCCTCCCACTGTGATGAAACAATAGTTCGTTGCGACGTTTTTCGACGACTGGATTGCAAACGCTCTCCCCGCTTCACGCTTACACGCGCGCTTCAAACTGGGATACCTTGCTCGTTGTGACGTTTTTATGTATGATGTCTGTTCTACTCGTTTACAAGGCCGCTTGCCTTTTTCAGTGCTGTCCCCTCCTCCTGGAGTCACACACATTGCTCTCAGTTTGTTCCTACCCCCTCTCTGCGCTGTCCAGATACCACACGCTCTCGATTCCCTGATCTTCTCGCGTCTGATGTCAACTTTTTTCGTGGTATCTACAAGCACGATATCCTTCTTCTCTTTCTCTTTCCCATTCCTCACACCCCCCCCCCCAATAAAAAAAAACTTGAACCACGTGCTTGTGTGAGTTCATCCCAACTTGAAATGGTCCACGGTTGTCATATTGGATTGGCCATCTTCCTCCTCCTCCTTCCGCCTCCGCCTCTACTTCACTCCGGATTTTTTTTGGCTTCTCTCTCTCTCTCTCTCCATACTTACCACTAGATTGCATTTTCTTCCATCTGTGACAACCAACCAACCAACCACCCAATCAATCAATGATTTTCGAAAAAGGGAGTCTACTACTCATACAAGGAACGCTATTTGAGTTATAGTATCATGTACGTAGGTGCGGTCATTAGACTCTTTGCATCATGCGTGATGACGACAAAGTTCTTCCCCACTCCGGACCTCTTCGACCCGTGTTTTTCTCAGAGTGATTTTCCCAGTTTTTCCCAGTCTCCCCACACACACACACGCGCGCGCGCCGTTGTTGTTGTTGTTCATCAAGAAAATCGATGATTAATGATTGTGTACCACCAACCTACTTGGCTGGCGCGTCCCTTTTCTCCGCTCGTGCAAGTCCCGTTAGTTTCCCACGTTTGTCCAAACAGCGGATATATACCATGCACTTGCACGCGCACACGGTGGCGATGTTGATCCGTCAGTAGTGTATGCAATCGATTATGGAGAGATTTTGCATATTCCGTGTGATTCAATGTGGTACGCCAGCTACAGTCAAGATGTTTATTTTATTATTTTATCGATGTTTCTTCCTTCTTCTCACTACGAAGAGCGAGGAACGACTCGAAGAAAGAGCATTACCCACGCACTGTACACGTATCTTTTTTCATGACCGATATCCATCTATCATCGTCCCATCGTCGTACGTTTTCTCCCACCTCAGGCTCTGCCCTTTGACATCGTCGAACACAAAACAAGCTACACGATCAACGAACATTCAGCACCTTCGAAAAACAAGTATCGATGCTACACAGCTTTTTTTTGCGCCTATGAATATTGGCAGGGTACAGCTTCCCACGCGCGCAGGGAGAAATTTATTATCCCTGCTGCGCCATTTTTCGATGAGCGTTTCTTCTGTACGTACTTTTTTTACACTGGGCAACTACTATATCATTGCTGAGAACGCACGGTGTTGACTACTTGGAATCGTGGATTGTCGGTCACTGCCCTTTGGGGGTTGATGCTGTTGCTTTGTACGCTACTACACCAAGCACAGCTCGTTTTGTTCGCAACACTAGCCTTGGTGCTGAGTAACACAACCTACTAGTGAGTACGTTTGGCTCGGCTGTAGGATGTGACCACCTCCAAGCCCGAGGCGCTGCGTTTCGACCAAGTCAACGTCAACGTCAAGCCTGTGGCGCCAATCGTGTAATCTATAGCGGAGAGAGTTGCCAGGCGTGGTTGGAACAACATACAGCGATGACCACGATCAATCGTCGTGTTCAAGGCCAAACTGCTGGTGCCAGCGCGTCTCTTTCTTGGATGGGTTGATCGGATGTCCGACCCATCATGCATTCGTCCCTTTTCATAACCGCGCAAACATACTAAACCTGACGCTCTCTGATAGTGTTGCCGAGGCTGCATTGCTCGCAAGGAGCTTCCACGGCGCCGCGCACAGAGAGACAATGAACCTAGCAAGGCGGGCGGGCGGACTGGATTCCGGCGTTTTCGTGGTGAGTTGTCGTAAGATTCGTCGTCGCCAGTGTGTTGTAACAGCACATCCCTGATCCGTACTCGCACGTTCCTATCCTTTTCTCACCAGCTCTTGAACAGTTCTACCCTCTCATCATCATCCGCCGAGAATCCGAGAAAGCTTAACAAAAAAAGACGATTCCCGTCTTTTTCGGCTTGGTGAGGTAAAAAGGTTGCGCAAACGCCAGCCTTCATCATAGGCGATGCCACAGCGAGCGATGGCTCAAACGTTCAACGTCGGCAATAAAAATAAAAAATCTTGACGTCTCTCTCCAAATTATCCCCGCCCGGACCAGAAAATGAATGTTAGGTGATCCCGCTACCCCCACGGCCAAGAATTTGTTTTTGGTTTCTTTCGTTCTGGTTTGTGCGTTTGTCGCGCCACCTGGACGAGCTTAGCCTCTCTTTTCGAGCTCATCGTTAAATCCCTGTGCGTCAGTACTCCCGATGCGATGCAAACGCGTCTTCCTCACCATGGCTTCTCTATAACGCCCCCCTCACACCTCCACGGGCACCGATTGCAGCTGCATAGGTTACTACACGTCGATTCAAGCTAAACAGAAGGCTGCTTTCGCCCCCGGAATCATTCTTGCTATGCCACTGTTCCTGTGTGTGTGTGTGTGGCTGGGGATGGTTTCATAGCAACCGCGGCAAGGAACCGGCCACCTTGGTTCCCAGCCCACAACGAAGTCGTATTCCTCGCAATTGGGTACCTGCGCAACGCATATGTTCTACGTCTCCAAAAGCCCGGTGTGTTACTGATTACTGGTACTTCCTGAACGTATGTGATCAATTTCTCATACCGATAGCGAACATTGATATACTTACCTTTACTCCTTCTCGTTCCACGGTGAGTGGGTTTTGTTGTGCATCATCGTGCATCATCATGTGGGGAGGGGACCAGTTACCACATAGAGTTCACATTATACCCTGCTCCGAAGACGCAAAGCAGAAAATCATGGGTCATGGCTCTCTCTCCCACCCCCTCTCTCTTTCACTCTTACTCCTAAATCTCTCTGACTTCTCACTCTCGTATTAGGTCCGAGGTCGGACATAAAGCTGAGTCACCCATTCAACAACCCATTTCCTGAATGTGAACCAAAACAAATCAACAAGTGAAAATGCCAGCCTGCCGTGCACCGGGACATGATTCATCTCCATCTCTCTAATCTACCTACCGATCGCTAGTTGTGTAAAGTAGTACGAAGAGACTACGTCAGACTTCCCTTTTTTCAAGATAAAATACATACTTATCCGCCTTCCGGCATTCAAAGTCCCGTAATTACTTTAAAATGTCTCAGAAAATCTCTCCCCATAACCTCCGATGGACATCGCAAACGCAAAGAGACGCCCTCCCCCTCCCCCCGATGATTTGCGGTAACTTCGGTGAAGCACATAAACATCATACACAGAAAAAGTACTAGACTCGGGATGTGGAAAGTGTTCGAAAAAGAAAAGTACTCAAGTCGAACGTCATATGCATCGTGCAAGTTCCATGTTTGATTTCTGTTTTTTTGTTTTTGTTTTTTGGTATCCCTCCTCCGCTGCTTGACGGAAACTGTCGTAGGACAGTAAGGCCTCCCTCCTCATTGAACTGTACCTCTGGATTCTTTTCTCTTGCATAGCTAGTTTTGATCGCGTGTTGTTGTTGATGATGATGATGATATACAACTTAACTTTTTTTTCTCTATGCCCTGAGTTGCACTGCTGTTGCCGGGTTTTATGATTCCTGCACAGGGGGGCCCCCGAGGTACCACGCGTTTTTCGTATATAGGGTACATATACTATTGCAGTTGATTTTTTTTCTCTAGTACTACGTACGGCGAACCAGCAACGTAAGAAACAAATGACGCTGTTTTTCGGTAAGTTTGGGATTGTGGGGAGTGAGCTACTTACGGACACAGTGGGGAACCACACAAAAAAATAATCATGACGTTCGTAGGTTGGTTGAAATTGGTTGGTTGGTTTTTTTGAACCTTCCCGAGGAGGACGGAGGAAGAGAAAGATAGCAAGGATGGCGTTTTTTTCTTTTTTTTTTCTTTTCTTCTATCGCAGAACGATAGGAACTGGAGCCGGGCAGAAAAGTAGGAAAAAGTAGGGGCGAAAGGGGAGGGGAGAGGGATATGAGACACGTCATGCGTACCAAGGTTGAATGTGATAAATAGTCTCCGATGTCTAACGGACTTTTATTAGACTGGTACGCATGTCAATGGTGTGGGGAAGGGGGGAAGGGGGAAGGAGGGGCGGGGGACGTGGTGTTGAACGACATTGTATTGAGCAGAGCATGTAGTATTGCACGCGATCGGAGGAGGTCGTAGATAGAGAAGTGAACGTTCCGAGAAGGTATCAATATTCGTTGAAGGGCTATCGTACGTCGTGATAAGGTGTGAGATGATTTGAGTTGCATGTGAGGAGTGAAGAAGGGATGAGTTTGTACGTACGTACTTGGCTGTATAGCAATGAGGTACAAGCGGGATTCGGGTTCAGGAGGGCGGTAGTAGTAGTATACCGCAAAAGGAAGGAGATCTGGAGTCTCCTGAGTTGCTCGCGTGGCTTGCCGATGAATGTCCATGGCCAATAACAAGAAAAAATCCACGATTCATTTTCCCTGAGGTTCTCTTGCCTCGAGGACGAGCAGCGATGTGAGAGAGGGAAAAAGGTGAGAGGTTGAGGAATGATGGCGCGTAGTAAATGAACTGATGGACGCGTGCGGACAGAAAGCAAGGACGGGGGAAATGCGAACTGACGGAAGGACGAGTACTCTCGTGGTAACAGAGAGAGAGAGAGAGAAGAGAAGTGGTGCGTGATCTAGGAACGACGTGGAGTTCAAGTCCGACTCCGTTGTGTACGGTGTACGGTGTAGAAAGAACCGGGAGAGTCCCACGGGTGAGTTGGGTGGGAGAGGATCTACAGCTGCCCAGGATTGCGGTCAGCTGGGCAACCGCTCGCTGGAACGGTGAAGAGGAGAGCGGACGGTGGGAGATGTGTGCCGTGCACGAGAATCAGTCGCTTGCAAGCAACCACCGACCTGGACTAGCTGACCTCTCGATAAGTAGCGCACGTCAGACGCGTACGGGGCGAAGCGGAGCTAGAACGAAAAAACACTCGATATCCGGCTGTTTGAACCTTTTATGGGCGATTGGCAGGGCCACGGCGTGCACTCAGGAGACACAGCGGTTTATTTGTGCACAGGAATATCACGCAAACAACAAGAAATCGGACACGATTGCGATCTCAGATGATCGTGTGTGTGTGTAGCCCCCCACACACCCAACTGCCTGCTGTACATTCCCGCTGAACACCTCCGGATGGACGAGGAGACCCTTAGTGACCAACATCTCGCCATCAAACGGCGCAGAGCCGTAAGTCCTACTTCTAACCCTCGGTATTCACGGTTCTCCCGAAATACCTAAAAGTACCTTCTTCCTCCTTTCCAAAGCCACAACAGTGTCCTGCTCCCCCCCTCCTCCCATCCTTCCGTTCTGTGCACAGCCAAACCACCCACTTTGAACAAGACATGGCTTTAATGACCACTGCCGGATCCTCGACAAGTGGTGAAAGTCATTCCTCTTCTCCCGAACTCTCCCCAGATATGGATCACCCTTCCACTTCCACTCAGGCAACTTCCCCGCTCTCCCTTCCCTCCTCCCTCAACCCCGCCCTCTCTGACGGACACGACAGCGGTCGGAGCTCGCCTGCACGCTCGTCTCTCCTTGATGTCGCCCGGTCGCGTCCCGTCGTCCGAGCCGGTTGCTGGTATGTGGCGCTCAACCTTGTTCATCTCCTAAACAATCGAAAAACAATCTCTCACCTTGACCTTCCCTCGCCAGGACGTGTCGTATACGACGAAAGGTATGTCCAAGTCTCTCTGCACAGTCCTCCCCACTGCCCGTGGGGACATACTCTGACGCAAAAAATTGCAGAAATGCGACGAAGAGCGCGTAGACGGAGACTCGTGCAAGACATGTAAACGCCTCGGCATCAAGTGCCTAGGATGGGGTTCACGACGACCTGACTGGATGAGGGTGAGTTCCCCCAAAACGCTGTTCATACAAACACACAAAACGCTTACCCTCACCCAAAAAACACTTCGTCCAGGATAAAGAAAAGGTCGCTCACTATAAAGCCGACATCAAAGCCCAACTGACACGAGCAGGGCTCATCCGAGGCCAACCACGCGCCGTGTTCAACCCATCCTCCTCTACCACCACCACCACCACCCTCACTGGACCCTCCCCATCAGCACGACCAGACCGATACCCACAATCTGCCACAGCTGGCCCAGGACCCAGCACGACCACGACTCTCCGTAGTCGTCGGAGCGACGCGTACGGCCCGTACGTCTACAACCCCTCACCTCGCTTCTCAAGACCACCTTCTGCCATGATCTCCGCTGTACCCGGACTAGGTGCGTATCCAAATGCCAAAACAAAAACCCCTCGTGGTTTCCTGTCCAAAAAACCCTTCCGACACTGAACGTTGTTTTATTTATCTTTTCCCAGACCCGTCGATACCTGGTGGCACCACAAATACGAACTCCCACAACAGCCCAGCGTCCTCGCCGTTCGTCATGCCCCTGCCAAACAGTTACAACAATCACCCTGGAGGTGGTGGTGGTGGTGGACACCCGTCTCCAAGCATGTACGGACTCACCCCGGCGGACCTGTACTCGACGACTCCCAACAACACCCTTATGTCCCCCTTTCCCTCCCCCCAAACCATCTTTGACCACATCCCGCATCAACAACAACAACCTCACCCGTCGTCCGTGTCGCCAGTGACGCTCCCCGTGCTCGAACCGAACGAACAGCTCGTGAGCTACTACTTTGAACACGTGCGCAAGCTGCAGTTTGCGTTTGCGGGACAGGAACTCACTGGCGCACTTCTTTTCGTGAGTTTGTCCTTCTTCATTCTTCTTCTTCTCTCTTCCTTCCTTCCTTTCTATCTCGCCCTTTCCCTTTTTCGACCTCGACACTGTTTGTGC
Organism: Cytidiella melzeri; assembly: GCA_022592445.1. Taxonomy (NCBI): domain Eukaryota; kingdom Fungi; phylum Basidiomycota; class Agaricomycetes; order Polyporales; family Irpicaceae; genus Cytidiella; species Cytidiella melzeri. The sequence goes on along the minus strand of JABYQR010000206.1, from coordinate 18,190 downwards.
ATCAATAATCTGGGGCTCCGCCAGATGCGAGGAAGCCGGCTTCTCCTGAGATAACATCACCGATCCTGCTATTATCTCTCTCTCTCTCTCTGTGTCCATCCTGCATCTATCTTTGTAATTCCTCGTGAATCATCCGCATTCTTTCATTGGAAAAAATGATAATAATTGTTTTACACTGACTTCGCTTCTCCAGATCATCCGACGCGATCCCCAAGGCCCCCTCGAACACGCCATATGCGCCTTGGCTAGTCTACACTCTACAAAGATGCAGATGACCGGCTTCGACGGGTCAGAGATCATGATGACTTCCAACAACACCACCAACGGAAGTAACGGCGGCGGCGCCACTACTGCAGCACGTCCGCTGCACAAGCGTTATTTCGACCAGGGACACGTCCTGCTGATGCAGAACAACCGTCTACGCCAGGCTGCCGGAGCCGCCAACTCGAACTCCTCGGTGAGACAGTACCCAGAGGACGACGCGATCGCGGCGGTGTTCCTCATCGGGTATTACATGATGGTGGGCGGGCCAGGACAGAATTGGCTGCAGCTGCTCGAGCTCGCGTACGAGTGGTTCGCGCAGACGGGGCTGGTGGAAGAGCAGAATCCCAAACTCAGCTTGTTCAGCATGACTGACGTTCAAAGGGTCGCTGTCAAGGCTGTCATGGTCAGTTACTTTCTTACCTATTTTTTTTTCTCTCTAGACGTTGAGCGCTGACTTTTTTTTTTGCTTTTAGTGGATGGACGTCCTGACGAGCATCATCTACATGTCCTCACCACGCTTCCTCGCCGTCTACAGACGTCTCCTGGGCGCAGGCGCAGGCGGTTTCTGGGCATCGACCGGAAACGAACGCATGGAGCTCCGAATGGACAAACTCACCGGCTGTCCAGACGAGGCCGTGCTCGCGCTAGCCGAGACAGCCCATCTCGCGAACTGGAAGATGCACGAGCAGCAAAACGGCAGTCTCAGCATGCGCGAGCTCATCCGCTCTGGAGATCAAATCGAGCAGGCGCTGAAAAGAGGTGGGCCGTTCAGGAGCATCAGCGCGTCCCCGACGAACGAGGCTGGGCCTGGAGGAGGGTCGAGTGTGTTGTTGCCGTCGGGGTTGCCGGCACCGGAGATGTATTCTGCGGGTTTCAATTTGTCGCCCCAGGTGGACGCGGCACGTCGTGCGATCCCGCACATCTGGCGAGAGACGGCGGTGTTGTACCTCCATACCGTCATGAGCGATTCACACCCTGGTGAGTTGTTTCGTTGGGGCGACCATAATGGAGCTGATCGTGGTTTTGTGTTTCGTGTTTGCAGGCGTGCCAGAGATCATCAATTCTGTTAGCACGTTGATGGACTGGTACAACGGATTTGTGCCATCTGACCTTGATCGAAGCATCCTGTTCCCGCTTATTCTCACTGCCGTCCTCACCGACAACACCCTCTACCAAGATATCATCAAGCAGCGGATTACGCTGCACGGCACCGACGTGATCTTCAACGGTCCGATGGCCCAGGCAGGAAACCTCATCGAGTTTGTGTGGCAACGACGGACGGCGGGCTTGCCCATCGACTGGCGCGAGTGCATGCGCGAGCGGTGGTCTAGCTTGGTGATGGTGTAGTTGTCGCCGAGCCGTCACGAGGGCGCACCTTGTTCCTCTTCGAGCAAGTGTTACCTCCCATCGACTTGCGCGTCATCTTGCCAATCCTATATGACCCCCATCGCGCTTCGTTGATGGTATGATTGACACGACTTGATATGCCCACTCCCTCGGCAGACGACAGTATCCGTCGTCCTCCCCACGCTTGCTTCTTCTTGTTGCTCCTCGTTAACCTCTCCACTCCGTCGTACAGATTATTTGTGTTTTTTTTTCAGAGTTCGAGAACTCACCTTGTATAGATTAATCCTTCCGCCCGATGTTGTTTCTTCCCATACTCCAAGTGCTTATACTTTACGTGTTCCATTATTTGAAACTCCCGACTGCCATTTTAAAGCAGGTACCTCGAATCTAGTGTAATGAAACGACGCCTATGTTAGCCTCTGTTTTTTTCGTATATTATACTCTTTGAGAATTGTATTAGTTGACCTACCTTTCATCCCCAACTGTTTTGTCGTGTGTGAGTGTAGGTGTTCGATAGAAAGGGCAAGGATCGACGGCGAGTTGATGCATCAGAATATGAGTCTCCGGGATATGAGCCTCCGGTGCTCAAAAAAGGCGACGGATGCGTGAATTGAGCTTCGATGAGAAATCGAAGGCTTGTTCTTGTAAGAGTATGACTATCGTCATAGACTGTTTCATGCTGAGTGTGCGGAAGGACAATGTTGACAACGAACGCCGACGTGGGCAACGATGCCAGAGGATGTGGGCAGGTAGTCGTAGAGAGCTGGCAAGCGAGTATGTAGATATATATATGCTGCTATGCTGGGAGGTGTGAGAATAGATGTCTGACAGGCGGAGTGGGTTCTACCAGAATCCATACGGGACGAGGTCGGACAATGATGGCTGCCGCCATTTCTTGTGCGTGCACGTCGAGAACAGCGTTGCCGATGTCGGGATTTGGGTGAATGTTGTGTGTGAAGACGTTTCGGCGTGGTATGATTTTTTTTAAGAAAGAGGCGGAAGCAGAAGGAAGGGAGGGGTGCAGTTGGGAGGGGAGGAGGAAGGGACGGACGGGGAGGAGGGGCAGAGTTTTAAAGTGCATATCCCGAGCCCATCGGCGAACCTCGCTTAGCCAATCGGATCGCTCTGTCGCTACTTACCCGGCTCTGAGCGTCTATGGAAATGTTGACCGTCTTTGTGCTCAATGCTCATCTGCACTGCTACACTCTCCTGCTCTGGTTTTTGCACAATCAGTCACTTTACTGTTTGTCATCCCGCGCTATTATGAGGACAAGTCGTTCAGGAAATAACTAGTTTTTCCGACACAAAGTAAGAGAGAGGGGGGCCCATTATCGTCGTTGCTTTACTACATCAATGTGTTCCTCCCCACTACTGCTGTATATCTTACTGAATGTGATCGCAGGCTTGTGCAAATGTCGAAGTGCTATCAGTCCACCCACACGATCAAGCAGTACTCCTTTGTAAGAATACGCATCTGTTGCCGGTGCCATTTGTTGACCTCAGCTGTAAGTGCAACAATAACGGTTCTTGGGATATTAGGACGACTCTTTCCATCCCAATCAAGTGTGTCACCGCTCTTCCCCTGCTTACACTGCATTCCGTCAACATCACATCCCTGTGGATGTCTACCAGAACTGTTTCTATCACCTTCTGACAGGTTGATCCTGGGTTGGGGCTGCAGTGTGGCACGCTCGGGGCGCTGGAATCCTTATTCACACATCTTGCCCAGCGATGTCTTGCCAGAGCAGCCAGCGGTCCAATCATTCACAATGTCGTTGAACGCTACCGCCCGAGTTCACACCTTTTGTCAGGAGTTTACGGACGCAGTTGCTGGGTGCGTTAGTGCGTTCACTCTGTTCATTACAGTCTAACCTGTCTACCCGGGGTGTTCGTGTTATTATGAACAGCGCTCACGGGTGATCTACACTCTCAGCGCGCCGCCATATCTCGGGCACGCGCCTTTTGAAATTACGGGACTCTGAAAGGCCCGGGTCCGAGAATGGTGGAACGCTGGTTCAGCAGTGTACCAATGAAACCATGAATTGTAGGGCGCGGTACGTCGGATCCATTCATGTTAGTGTGTTTGTCTCTTCACTCTGGATTCTAGATTCTATACCAAGCTAGTGCCTGTACGGTGATCGAGTCGGAGGTGAAGATGATATAGCGTTCGCTGTCTGACTTGGCAACCCTCTGCCAGGGCATTGTACGTTAGACGACTTGAAACAGTATTATGCCGCAGTGGGTCCATTCAACAACTAGTGCCTGCCCATAACATCGAGTCCGACACCATAACTCGCGATGAGCATTACAGATGAAGCGGAGATTGGCACACTGTTCCCTAGAGCGTAAAGAAAGACTTGACGGGGGACCGTGTCCTGACGGATTCACGGTGGCCAAGGTATGATATGTTGACTGTGACAGTAGCAAAATAGAGGCTGACGTTTGCGCTCGAACTTGTACAGGGTCGAGATGGAACGTGGTCAATCTTAGCACCAGAGCGTGAGGAACACAAACATTGTTCGCGTCGATGGTCGAAGCTGCAGAACGTTACCTTTTGCTTGACTCGAATACTCACTATGGATTGACAGATTGTAATTCGCCAAGGCGAGTTAGATGTGAACCTGGCATGACCGTTTCATACAGCTTCATGTTTGAGCAGAGCGATGTGCTTAGTCCGCGCAATCAGCCCAAGTGTATCATATATAACAGACGTTGAGACTGCGTCGAGAGAGACACGCGAAGAGAGCAGTCCACTCGCCGTGTGTGAGAACAGCGTGGTCGCTAACCTCCTCTGAAGTCTACCGCCACGCCAATGTCGACTCCGTCGACTCAAACGACATACTCGAACCCAACGGCGACGAAGAAGTTGGAGGAGTGTTCGTAACAACCTGCTTCTGCGAATAAGTAATGGGGAACAGAGAGTATATCAACAACATAATAAAGACCAACTCAACAAACTGAACGTGCAATAATAAACGAAGAGGTATTCTGCATTGAATGACTCGGAGACAGACCCAGATGAGAAAAGCTCCTATGTAGCCCATGCTGACGCGGTTGCGAGCTCAGCAAAGGGTGTCACTGACGGCGTAACCAGTTCTGAGCATCGCAAATTCATGTGAAGGGCTCAGTCAGTATCCAATGAGTAGGTAAGGCAAGGAAACCACGTACCGCCGTGAACGCGTTCCGGAAAGGCGGGCGAAGCACAAGGAACCTTGGTGGGCTGACCGTTGGCTTCCCCTGACATCGCTGTCGCGCAGCCACCAGTTCCAGTGGGGTTTGCACCAGGCGAATGGCCGAGATCAGGAGCGAGCGCAGCGATCTGAGCTACTGACGGTGCATCATGCATCAATACGGTTTCATCCGCGCCTGAAGCACTTTAATCTGTGCGTTGTAGGTGGAAGATTCAGGGGGGCAATGGAAGGACTCCGTGAGCGTATCGTTTGCCGTGAAGAGACGCTGGAGTTGGGAGTTCGGGTCGGGGCCGTCAGGCCAATGAAGTCCATCGGGTTTGTACCAATGTGCATTTTTATTGACATTTTCCTCGAGCTGCTGCTTTGTGGTTCAGTAATTATCCAATATGAGTGTTTGACGGGATACGAACCTTTCGGAACTGTTCCGGAGGTGGGGGGCAACTGCAAGGGATAGGCTTGGGTTTACCGTCCTCGTCTTTTGCACCGTCACATGTACTATGCATGTAACGTGAGCAAAGAGTGTATACAAAGGTTGTATATTGCTTACCCATCGCCGTGGGGGTTCTGTCCAGGTTCAACGTCGAAGCTGGGGACAAGAATGGGGTTGATGGTGATTCTTCATCTCCTGATCATATGGGGGGAGGTCCTGACGGAGGCGGACGCGATGGGCGCGGATGACGCCGTCGACACCGCGGCGAAAGCGGCAGCAAAGAAGAACAAGGTTGCGAATTTCATTATTGTTGCGATGAAGAAGTCTGGGTCATGAAAGTTTGAAAGTGGTCGTTGAAGATGGGTGACAAAAAAGTTGCAAGGGAATGATGAGAGAATGTGCTGCGTCAACGCAAAGCGGAGTACTCAGTACGTCCGACCGATAGATGTGAGGGACGAATGAAGAAGGGGAGAGCTGGCCTGAGCTGGGGAGCCAGTCCACGCCCATCTCTGGTCTTTATAGTGCTAGTCTTGGTGCCAGGGATGATACCGAAACAGATGCGACGCGGTCATGTGACGTGTACTCGACGCGTAAGGACCTATGAACTTGAAGGACGGCGCGAGGAACACTATGCTTGCGTCAAACGCCCTGAGATGATGCCTCCTTGTCGCGAGGACTGACCCTGACTCTACAGAGTCTGCATTGCCAAGGCGAGGTGGATGCGAACCTGGAGGTAAAGCGGAGGAAAACATGAGCATCTCATACAGCTTCATATCTGAGCAGAGCGATCTGCTTACTAAGCGCAATCAGGCCTCGATAACCGGATATGGCAAGTTGGTTACCCGAAAAGGAATGACAGACGTTGAGACTGCGTGCTTCTCGAGTGAGGCACGCGAAGAGAGCAGTCCACTCGCCGTGTGAAAGCAGCGTGGCCGATTCAAATACCCCCCATTCTCCAACGTTAACGACGCCCTCCTCTGCTCTCAACCGCCACCACATAGGACGTCTCAGTCGTCTCAGACGACATACTCGAACCGAATGGAGTCCACCACAAGAATAAAGCGAAAGCCCCCTCCGGCTTTCCCATATTCTCATCGTTACCCACCTCCAGACCCCACAGACCCCTTTGCCCCCCTCTCCGTTCTTCGAGCACGCGCTCACTCAAGCACTACCGCTCTCGACAACGTCTCCCAATCCTCTCCATCCACTGCCACCACTGCCGTCAACACTGCCAACGACCCGTACTCGCCAGGAACCTCCGAGAACAGCAAGACTTTTCACATGTACGCTCACCCTAGAGTTCACCTTCCATTACAATATTAATACTCCGCCCAGAAATCCATCGTTACAGCACCCTAATCACGAGCTACAGCAGCAGCAGTCGCACCAACAAGATGGACAGCTCCAACGTCCATGGTACGGACTAGCGAAGGGCTATCTTTCAGAGGCTACTTCGCTCAAGCCGCTAAGGCCGCCCAGGTCGCGCAAACGTCTGAGTGAGGTCCGGGGCAACTCGGCGTATCTGACAGACTCAGAGGTGATGGGCCAATATAATAATCGTATCCCGAACTCGCAGCGGAACGTGACCACGAGCCCACTTGCGGGACAGCAGCAGCAGAAGGTCAGAGAAGGGCTGGGGAGCAGGAGACACACGGAAGATCCCCTAGCAACGAGCACGCCGCGTGAGACGCAGAGGCAGGTCACCACAGCGCAGCCGCGCAACAACCACAGCAGCACGAAGGATCCACAATTCCAGCAGCGCAGACGCTCACAGTCGGTACCGTTACTGTCACAGTCAGAGGAGCACGAGGCTGCTGTGAAGCGTGCGAGCACTGTCATCGCGGCCCAGGAGCATCCACAGGAGAAGGAGAAGCATCTCGCACGCTTGCACAAGGACGAAGCTGCGCAGTATGCGTATGCAGACAGGCAGTCGCATGGGTACATGTACGCAGATCATCTTGAGATCCTCGTGGCGCACGAGGCGGACAACACGCATCACGTACGGTATCGCTCGAACGAGAGCACGACCTTGTGCGAGTCCTCCGATGAACCTGAACCCGAACCTGAACGCGAGCCGACGCAGAGTACGAGAGGGAGGCAGAGAACGCCGCCAATGACGCCAGACGACACGCTGAGCGATGTGAGCACGAGTCCTTTGCGAAACAGGTCGATGTCGCCCCAGCTGCGCGTAGTGGTCCCGCCTGAGACTCCTGTGAAGCCGGCGATCTATGTCGAAGACGAGGACGTACCATATTATGCCACACAGGAGAGGAGAAACGTCAATGTGTCAGAGTCGCAGGACGTGCAGGATACGCCTGCGATAGGGATCAAGAGTGACGAATTTTCGATTCTGAGGTCTCCTCCTATCACTACACAACCTCCTCCTCCTCCTACCCCTCCTTTGCAGCATGCACAAGTCCCGCCGTCTCCAGTTCGCCACGCGTCGCTGGATATACCTCGTATCATTGTCCCACCCCCACGTACAAGCTCGAGACAGGCAGAGTCGGATACGGAGATGACGATCACTGAAAGAAGACGTGAACGTGCGCGTGGACATCACTCTGCTGCTATTGCAGAGGGGGGAAAGACGCTAGCCGAGATGAGCAGACGGCTAAAGAGGCCAATCCTGGGGAGTAGCTCGCCTGTCAACCACACGAAGAGACTTCATGGAGGTGCAAATCAGACAAAGATGCAGACTTTTGTACCTCCCCTACCGCCGCCTCCACCTCCCCCGCCACCACCGCAGAACTTGTCTTCTGCGAGTGACTTTTCGACATGCACGCAGTCCCAGGACCCGGCTTTTGGGATGCAGCAACCAAAACCGAAAAAGTCGCTGAGTCACGTTAATTTAGCGTTGAAGCCTCTGCCGAATATGAGTCTCGCGACGACGGTTGGGCCAAGTGCGAACACGAGTATGGCGAGTGGAGTGGGGACTCCGGCGTTTTTGTCGGTGGGGCTTGGGAAGGTTGGTCCGCCACTTCCGGCAGCGACGACGATGAATGGCAGGGAATCGATAACGCACAGTGTGCCTCCTGATCGAGAACGCGAGCGGGAGCCGACGGATCCTGTGGTGTTGGGGTTGACTCGTGCGAGGGAGCGAACGAGATATCCGCCGACGAAAGCTGTGGCGAAGAAGCCACTGTCGACTGTTCTTTCCGATTACGGTCTTTCGATTGACGATGAGGAACGAGAACAAGAAGTGGAGGAGGAGCAAGAGGAGGAGGAGGATCTGGCGACATATTCGATTCTGACCAACTTTACGAGGATATTGGGGGAGGATTTGGGGTTGCCGCCGCCCCTACCGCCCACTTTGCCGACGAACACAAAGAACAAGTACGCGGCAGTCACACCGAAGCAGGAACCGACTCGGCGTGGTATGCCCCTGCCGTCTGTCCCTGCTCGCCGAGGGTCTGATCAGGCTATCACTGCAAGAGTTCCTGTCCCACAGGTCCTGACACAAACGCAAGCTATCACGCTAGAGGAGTCACATGTTCCTCCTCGCATGGCTTCTCCTATACCCAAGACCATGTCTTCCTCGACCACTACTCGCAGCTTTATTGACCGAGAATGGAAGGCTGAGCCCATAACGATGGAGGAGACAACGACGACGGTGAGGAGCATGTCGCCACAGCAGTGTCGTGTGAGTGTGCAAGAGCAAATCGTTGCTCCCACCCCTCCTCCTCTTGCATCCTCCCAGCAGCGGGCTAGGTCTCCTACGTCTGGCATGACAGGTTCATTGCGGTTGAAGAATGGTCCGCCGGCTGTACAGCTCAGGGAGACAGTGGACGACGAGAGGGCAAGTCAGCGCTCGAGGGGGTCGAGAGACAGAGACGATTCGGGTTATTTGCCCGTGGCACAATTGAGGCCGCCGATGAGCCGGCAAGGGACCACACAATCGCAGAACCAGAACCAGATGCAGACTCAAGGGAGGCCAGGGAACAGGAGGGCGGGAAGCGAGGATAGTGGGGTGCAGATGAAGGAGAGGGAGTCGACGACAAGTCCGGAGCCGCCAAGGGTACAGAAGAAGGCTGTAAACAGGCCTCCGCCGTTGAAAGATTTGGACTCGCCGTTACCGCCACCGCCGATGCAGGTGCAGTCTGCCCCGGCTGAGATGACAAGGTATGACTCAAAAGAGGTTGTGTCCTCGACGATACCAACAAGCAGAGTATCTTCGCCTAATGGAATCAGGTCATCTCCTGAACGCGCGAGAAGACAACGTACCGCTCCACCAGCCCTGAATATTCCTGCTCCGTCTCCAGCTCTGACGATACGGTCTCAACCTGAGGAGACCGACCGAGGACGCTCGTATTCTCCTACGCAAGGTCCACGAAACGACGCTGTGCCAAAGAGATCCCACTCTTCGACGCAATATTACCACCCTCCCACTCCTGCTGGTGCTACTGCCTCTGGTAGAGGTGATTTGAGAAACTTCGAAGAAGACTCAATCCCTACTCGTGAACAGCTTTTGCGCGCGGCGTCGTATGTCGTGATTGCGCAGAACGGCATCAGGGTACCGTTTGGGGACTTGATCAGGGAGAGGAAGACAATCGTGGTGTTCATTAGGCATTTTTGGTACGTTTTTCTCCTTCCATCCATGCCCGAATCTTACAAGGGCCGTCGATAGGTGCCCGCTGTGCCAGGATTACATGTACTCAATCTCGAGGACGGTGAACCCGGACGCGATGCGACGGGCGGGGGTGGGCTTGGTTGTGATCGGGAATGGGTCGCCTGCAATGATCAAGTCGTACAGACGTGAGTATACATTGTGTCTCTAACAATGTGACTTACCAATATCCCTTCTTTATATTATAGACATCTTTCGATCGCCTTTCGAGTTGTACACCGACCCGACACACAAGGTGTACAACGCGCTGGGGATGAACCTGAGGACGACGAATCCTGGTCCAGACGCCGAGCGTGGGGAGTATGTCCGGCATGGACTGCTAGGTGGGATTGCGATGGTGGTGAGGAACGCGTTGAGGGTGGGGATGCCAGTGTGGGAGAAGGGTGGGGATGTCGCGCAGCTTGGCGGAGAATTCGTGCTTGGGCCAGGGTGAGTTCATTTGGGCTCTTATCATTTCTTCGTATGGTTCTCGCTGACTATTACGGCCAGGTTCACATGTTCTTATGCCCATCGGATGAAGAACACCCGTGCGCACGCGCCGATTGCGGAGGTGCTCGCTGCAGCTGGAGTCCCGAGTTTCATTCAGAGGGTGAAACATTCGCACGATGATGAGGAGCGGTGGATGATCAGAAGGGACAGGAGCATGGAGCGTATGCAGGCTAAGCGCGAGAAGAGACGGTGCACGACACCGGATTGGTGTGGTGTGGAGACTCTGGGTGATGATCTTAGCCAGGAGACAGCGGGAGGTGGGAGCTGGGAGTCGAGAGGCCGGAGTCGAGATGCGGACGAGGAGGGGGATAGCGACGAGGGTGAGAGGATAACGAGGAGGATCCGGGAGGCCAAGATTAGGGCGAGAGCGAACAACCTGAAGAAGGGACCACGAAGTTATCGTGTCGTCAACCCAGATAGAAACCACCAACCGTCCTCTGACCACCAAGAAAAATATGCAATGTGGCATCCGGATCGACGGCCTACAGTGTCGTCGCGCAAGTCTGTCGAGCAGCACGAGGCGTATATGCTGACGCAGGAAGTCCTGGCATATTCGTTAAGCGGAAATCGTCAGTAATTCTCGAGGCAGTGCCCACGATTCGATGCTTTTGCATATTATCTCTAACATTATGCTCTGTCGTAGCTATTTAGCATTCCCTCTCGCGGTATTAGACTTGTCTCGTTGCTCACCTCTGGAAGCGGTGCCCATAGTACTTGAATGTGTTGTTGGACGTAGAGATTCCAGATCGATGTGTGAGTGTGAACTGCATTAACGTACGGATACATTGGTGTTCAAGTTGCGAGAGTGTGGCCCGGATATTGATACAACGTAAGCCAAAACGGAGGGTATATATCAATCATGCCCAGCTATCAATGAGTGAATCGCGCATTTCTCCAATGACCGCCGCAGAGCTTTGGCCTTGTAGTTCTGGAGGTTCAGAGCATTGTTAGACGACATATCTGTGGCAGACTCGAGTGTCAACTCACTGAACGCAGCCTCGATGACGTTGATCTCTGTCGCTGTCGTGTCGAGACCTGTAAATGCACACCAGTCGTTCACTACCAGCCCAGCACCGATCACATCTGAGCCTCGGTTCACTGTTCCAGCCTAGTACCACGACAACGTGAGAGGGGGTAAGGCTAATGGTGATCGAGATCTACGCACAACAAGAGGGATTTGTAGCAAGCTGCTCAGTTCATCTTGACTTTGTATGCTAGTCTTTGGGTGCACCAGTCCGCCCTGATTTGTGATCGCACAGTAGCTTCCCACGAGGACGTTGTCTGCGATTGTTTGTCGGAAGACTTCAACTTTGAGCACGTCTGCGATGATCTCCTCTGTCTCGCGGTCGACGTCTGGGTGCACGAGGGCAACATAGTCGTTGCAGGCGATAACGTTTCCCAAGGCGGATAGTCGCTCTTCTACGCGCTGAACGGCGACGGCGTCAGGGAGGGAGTTTCGAAGGTGTTGGAGCTCCTGGTCGGTTGTGGTAGCGGGGACGAGCAAGCCGTGTCGATTTCCTGCAGAGTCAAGTACTAATTAGCTCTTGGAAACATGAGACATAAAATTGTTTGCGCACCTGCTGTCAGACGACCGACAATTCGCGTTCCACCGATGGTGGTGTGAACGATCGGGACGACGTCCCCCAACTCGCTCTCGAAGGCGGAGTAGAAGTTTGTGCTGCCTTGTACGGCAGTAAGACAGTAGCTGTTTGTAAGCTTGGCGAATACGCCAATATCACTGTTGTTCTCGAATTGTATACCTAGACGAGTGCAATGCACTGGATGAGCTCAACCGTGCTACGAACATCATCGAGGTTTGCTTACGGGTAGCCATGGTGGGGGTGGGTGCAATTGACGAGATTGTACTGGGCCCGAAAGCTCTGGAGAGATAAGGATCTTTGTGAGTTGAGAGAGGAACGGTGAGGAGGGTAGTGGTATGCTACAGCTAATCGAAATTTATACTTCATTTTTTACGGAAAGTTTGAAGCGAGGACTTCAGTCACAGCGGACCCGACACGCCGGTCACGATCCTAGTCACAGATGAGTCACACGGTGCCGCCGGTGCCTATAATGGGAACCATCGCAGTTTGCACAATGAACATCGTTACTGACAGATTTTTGTTCGTGCGTACTATGTTTCTGTGACTTCTTTGGCAGTGACTCACGGGAAAATGGCTCTTAGCGTAGAAACAACGAGTCATTCCACAGTATTATGGGAAATCGATTGCTCGCAGGCGTCCGCTCTCACCTCCGCTCATCGCAAGCTTGCTACAGAGCTTCTCAGCTCCGACTCGCAAGGGATGCCTCATTCAAAGCTACCTCTCGAAGCTTATGCGCAGTCTCTGCTGTTACAAAAGTAGAGAAACTGGTCTTGGATACGATCAAGGGGAGTGCCACATCATCTACTCTTTTCCAGGTATACTGACATCCATGTATGCTTCTAGGCAACCGGGCCTATCTCATTTTCAACGTATATGCAATTGTGCTTGTCTCATCCTACCGACGGCTACTACTCAAACCCTTCTCATCCCGTCTTTGGAGCCAAAGGTGACTTCATCACAAGTCCCGAAATCAGCCAAGTATTCGGAGAAGTAAGTACCTTGTTGCGCAATAGTGGAATCAGCGAGATAATGAACCACAGTGATTGAACAAGCTTGTCATGGTTTGGCTTTTGTCGCAATGGCTGAACTTCGGTGGTTCTAAACCCATCAGACTAGTTGAACTTGGACCTGGCCGCGGAACGCTCATGGCTGACATGCTCCGTGTAAGCCGCTGCGTTCTCTATCGCTGCTATCATGGAACTTATGTCACAATTCAGGTGCTGTCACAGTTTCCGGCCGCTCGTGCCGCTGTGAGTGAAATCTTGTTGGTGGAGAACAGCCAGTCTATGAGGACCATGCAGGTGGAGAAGCTCCAACCGGTGGCGGAAAGGAACAAGTGGAGTCTTCGTTGGGCGAATGGCGTCGAAGAGCTCTCGCCTGAGAAACACATGTACACGATGGTCGTTGCTCACGAGTTCTTCGACGCTTTACCTTTCCATCTACTTCAGGTAGGCGGACACGTCCCCTTATGATTGATGTCTGCTCATATGTTATTCCAGAGAATGGCGGATGGATGGCGCGAGGTGCTTATAACGGCTGAAGCTGACCCAATGGCACCCCCGAAAGTGACAGCAGCTACGCCGCTGATCAGCAGTTTCCCAAGCACGGCGAATGGGCAAATATCATCAACACCCTTGCGAACTTGCGTATCGCCAACAGCTTCTGCGACGGCTAATTTGCTTGCTGCTTCTTCACCTCGGTTTCAGAACCTTCCGGTCGGAAGCCGTCTAGAAGTTGCCCCAGTGTCTTTCAAAATTGCCCGGCGGATTGGGGAGCTTCTCCACTCCCCAGCTAACAGTGAAGATGGCGCAGCAGGGTGTGCCTTGATTGTAGATTACGGCGGGGAGAAGTCGTACGGAAACTCATTCCGCGTAAGTCGGTTTATCTGAATGCTGAGCCAACGCATGATGGCTGCAATAGGCTGACTGATCTGTACCCCTGATTCGATGCAGGCCTTCAAAGATCACAAAATTGTGGACGTTTTTCACCGTCCTGGCGAATGCGATCTAACGACTAATGTTGACTTTGCATACCTGAAAGATGCCGTCCTTGATCTCGGTGGGTTCGGCTGTAATTTGCCTGCTTGAGTCTGTCAGCTGATCTCACCTTATTGACGACTTGTATACTCCTTGCCTGCGCTTGCAATTCTGAAATCTCGTTCGCCAGCAATACCGCTCGGACCCTTGCCTCAAGGCACATTTCTCACGCGGATGGGACTCCAACTTCGCGTCGAAGCACTCAAGAAGGCGGCCAAGAACGAAGAACGGAAGCTATCCATCGAAAAGGCGGCGAATAGACTCGTCGATGCAACTGGGATGGGCAGCCAGTACCAGGTTCTTGCGATATCCGGCTCCGGGCAGAATCAACCGACTCTTGAACAAAGATGGCCCTTCGTAGACGAACAACACGTCCGTCAATTGTAATTAATCAACCGCGCTCTGACAAGCGATGGATGGATGGTCCCCAAGTCTCCTTACCCTGTTGGACGATAAGTCACAATACAATGCAGGTGACACACTAGTCTATCTCCACGGTTACCCAATTGTCACGATCATGCAGTGCGGAGAACGTTCGATCGGCCGGTTGGGTTTCCAGATACAGGTTCGCCCCGCGATTAGCCAAGTCAATGTCCTACCTGCGGTTTCACAATATTATTATTGTTGCCACCGATGCCATCGGAGCTAGACCTACGGTCAGATTGCAATGCCAGTGAACTGCATGGACAAAGATTTTTACGTGCTCCTGTGTTGACTGACCTGACAGAGCTCCGACGGAAAGCTGGATTTATCATGGCAGGCAATTTGATACTGCCACAGGCATATATAAACATGCGGTGAAAGCAGATATATGTTCTGCCAGATTTCTCTCTTCCACTGTCTTGGTTGCGATGCCTGAGGCCTCTTCTCACCCCAAGAAATTGATCCTCGTCATCGGCGCGACCGGTGCCCAGGGCCAGGCGGTTATCTCCAGTCTTCTGGCTTCTGGCTCGAATGGCTCACCGTCGCCATACGCCATTCGCGCTTTCACGCGAGATACTACCGGTCAGAGAGCCAAGGATCTGCGTGCGAGGGGTGTTGAGGTCGTGCAAGGTGAGCAAGTGGTCTTGAGCACCCACAACACGCTAACCCTGTCTGTGGTTAGGCACAGTGGATGACTTTGCGTCCGTTGCGTCTGCCTTTCGGGGTGTCTACGGGGCATGGGTCAACACAGACGGTTTTACGATTGGAGAGCAAAAGGAGATATACGTAGGTATGAGGATATTCGAAATCGCGAAGCAGACGACGTCGGTGCGCCATCTCGTGTGGAGCAACTTGGACTATGGGTTGAAGGTAGGTCTGTCACTGCGATCTCCGTGGCGATTGAGTGACATCTCCCCGCTGTAGAAGGGCGGTTACAAGGAGCGGTATCGATGTGGGCATTACGGTCAGTGGCAGCGGGCGCAGACAGGAAACAGGAAGCTCACTGGTATGCCTTCGATACAGACGGTAAAGGCAGAGTAGGAGAATGGATGCAATCGCAACCATCCGACGCTAGCGAAGACGGTATGTCGTGGAGTGTTGTGACAAGCGGACCGTACATGGATATGCTGTTCAACGTTGGTGTCCACGATTCCGAGATGGTGCCATCACCTGACCTCCACTATTTCTCAGATGATGTTCGGCCCCTTGACGAAGCGAGTCGATGGCACGTTTGTGTTCGCCTCACCCATCGGACAAGGACATGTTCCTATGATCGCGCTGTCAGACCTGGGCTTTTTTGCACGGTACACGCTTGACAACCGTACCTCGACATCCGGCCAGGAACTCTCAATAGCCAGCGACATGGTCGGATGGGAGTACCTCCTGTCGACATTCCGAGACGTCACAGGCGAGAAGGCTGTCATCGTTCATCAATCGCTGGATGACTGGTTTGCCAATTTTGACGGGGTTGATAAACCTGTCGCGAACGAACGGGCAGATGCAGACGGCTCTACGACGTGGAGAGAAAACTTTTCCGGTTGGTGGGCGTTATGGATGGACGATGTTATCTCGAGGGATATGGAGTGGATTCGACGGGTTAATCCTGGTACGACGAACCTCGAGAGTTGGATGAGACGCAATGAGTATCGGGGGCAGTGGAAGAGGAGCATCCTGAAAAATACGGAGGATGGGAAGACTATCACCCCTAGATTGGACCGTCTTGCGGGGTTATAGCCTGGTGGGGGCACGACCAATGTCAAGGAAGATGGCAGGAATTGCTGTACTCGCTCTTCTTCTTTTGCAAAGAATCCTTCTACCCATCGTCATCATATTATGATACCTCAAATCCCCAACCAATCAATATAATACTCCCTGGACTCGGAGCAGCTAGTACAGACGGTAGCATCTCAACGAACGAGCTCAATTACAATGACACCATCCTGTGTCTTCATTGACGCTTTCCCAGACACTGGTTTTGCTTCGTAGAATTGTTACTTCGCCGATGCTGACTTCTGTACTCTCTTTTTTTCACGCGCTGGAAGGAAGGCACTTGACGCCGTCCTCAAGTCGACGAATCACCCTCTTGGTCATCTACACGGCCGTCTTATGCGAATGATATCGGTGTCATAGTTGTAACTCATATCAGATACCGATGTAGGGCCCGAGTATACAGCTGCTCTGACACTGCGCATACTCCGTTGGAAAAGAAGTGTAAATAACAGAAGACCTTCCTTAACACCGACGTGAGAACGCTTCTTAAATGTGTAGAATTCATAACCAGGTCCGGTTCGTCTTTGTTATCCTTTAGCGGCTTTGACCCAGTTCACAAGCTCCGCCGCCATCTTCTTGCCTGCCGCGGCCACCCGGCCAGTTTCCCCTTCCCTCCTCTTCTCCGCCTTGCGTGTCTTCCCCTTGTCGTAAGCCTCCTGCACAGCTGCAGCCCAATCGCCCGCTTCGTACGCGCTTCTCGAGAGCTCGACACCGACCCCTTCCTTGTCGAGCAACAGACGGAGTCCGTGTTCCTCGATAAACAACGGCCGCGGGACGTACACAAACGGCGTACATGCGTCCACACATTCCGACACAGTTCCATAGCCCTGCGAAGCGTAACCCAAACAGCGAATACCGTTTAGTTCAAACAATCGAAGAAAGGCACAGGCACGGAATCCTGCTGTATGTTAATTTCAGTACTCACGAGTTTGCCAAGCAGAACATCAGCCACCGCCGTCAGATCCGGCATGTAAACATTCTTGGGTGCGACGAAAAAGCTTTCTGGCAGCTCGTCGCCATCTCCAGTCGCCCAATCCTTTGACACGCCGCAAACGATCGCGATCCACGAGCCGTCAGGGAGGAGACAGCCTTCTTCTCCCTCTCCTTCTAGGCTTTCAATAGTATCCACAAAGGGAAACACCTCTGTCTGCTCAACGCGCGGCGTCGGCGGAATAACGACAGAGCTGAACACAGGAGCCATACTGGACGTCGGCGAAGTTGGGATGTTGGCAGGAGGTGCTCCTGGGACCATGAGCAGGGACTGCGTCCGAGAACCTTGAGTGACGATATGGGATAGCTCAGTGCCCTGGTTACTGCTGCTGCTGCGAGCTGGCGTAACGAGGCTCTTTTTCAATGCAGCCGACAACGCGTCGACGTCGACACTTGCGTTTTCTGATTTTCCTGATGGGAAGCTGCGTCTGAAAGCGTTCAGGTCAGGAGGCACGTCAGACTTGGATGCGTTGGCGACCTTGGATGGTACGAGAACTCCGGGTTCAGGGGTGCCTGGTATTGATGAAGATCGACTGTGGGAGCGGCTGTGAGACCGACTGTGGGATTGCGGTTTGTGAAAGATCTGTCCACCAAAGGAAACGATGAGAATCTTCTGTTCTGATCTCCGAAAGTGTGGAGGAACACCAATGGTATCCAAAAGACGATCACGACCAGAAGGAGTGTATATAGCTGTGTTGGGAGAGCGAACAAGGAGTGGAGCAGATATTACAGAACGCGGAGTGTTCTTCGTCGGGTATTCTTGCGCGAAGGGTATCTGAGAGAGAAGTCTATGGTTTGCTGGTGGTTCTAGGAGGTGAGAGACAATGTTTGGCTTAAACTTGCGCGTGCCTGGATCAACCCATTCTGGCGAAGGAAGCATGGGGGACTCGAAGAAGGAAGGAATAGGTAT
This sequence comes from Cytidiella melzeri, assembly GCA_022592445.1. Lineage (NCBI taxonomy): Eukaryota > Fungi > Basidiomycota > Agaricomycetes > Polyporales > Irpicaceae > Cytidiella > Cytidiella melzeri. The sequence goes on along the minus strand of JABYQR010000206.1, from coordinate 115 downwards.
TGCGCCCGGGAGTCGCAACAGCAAGTCGCAACAGCGATAGCCCGACCATATCTCCTCTACGAGAGGCTCTAATTCCGACCTTGATATTGGAATATCCGGTGGCAGCTGCTGTCCG